>JAOTQJ010098373.1:0-11668 GCA_025642045.1 Solanum sejunctum
TTGGGTAGATTGAAATTCATGAAGAATAACTTACCTTGAGGAGGAATCTTGGAAGCTAATCCTAACTTGATGATTTTTTTGATGATTTTTGAGGGTTTATGTTTTGGGAGAGAAGGGAGAGGATTTTGATCATGAAAACTAATATTTTATATGTGTTGGAGACCATAAATAGACTCCCAAAGGTGAGGGTCTGCGACGCACTACAGGCGCAGACTTTCAGACAACTCTGTACCTCTCCAGTAAAATGGTCATAACTTTCTTATCCGAAGTTCGATTAATGTGAAATTAGATGTGTTGGAAAGGTATTTTGAATATATTTGATTTGATATATTATGGGTCATCCAACTCATTATACTTTAGGAGATATGATAATTTTAAGTTGACCCTTTTATCAACTCATACGAAAACTTAATTGCTAGAAATTCTTTGAACTTGGCTTGATGTTAAAGATCCCTTATGTCTCTAAATCACACCTAATATACTTTAAATACTTAAGAATTGATCTTAGCGCGTATATACAACTTACAAGTCATTGGTTCACCTAACTTTTACAAAATCATATATTAAAACTACGACCTCATATCAACTCTAATTCTATTCCCATACTAAGAAATTAACTTTAATATTTATGCTCAATTAAGAATCCTCAATTAAAATCCTGTATCATATGAAGGATGACTTGGTCTTAGTTTAAAAAAAAATAGAGTTTTACAGCCTAGGTGTGATATGATCATTAGGATTTCGGAAGAAATTCCAACTGAATTTTTTTAGCATATCAATCATACATAAATTATGTAAAATAACAATAGGAAGCAAAGTGAAAGATAAGTCTCAAAAGAAGGTCTATTAATAGATCATACTCGAATACATGAACTTGCACATCTTTGTCTAACATGCTTCAAGTATCATAGACGGGGCATAGGATAGGCCCTAGCTCATCCTAATTGAAGTAGTAAAATAGTCCAAACATAATAAAGAACAGAAACTCAAATGGATTATCCCCAAAGCATGAGAACTCACCAGTTAAGTGAACTAATTTTCAATCTAGGTATGATAATAAAATATAGGGTGATCGTCTATCCCTATATTGTGAAATAATATAGGCAAAGAAGTCCGCATTAGTGCTTTGAATGTACTATATATATGAATAATTTGCATGTATGTACATAACTAATATAGAACATGAGTCAGGAGATGTAAGACTATAATTATTAAACCATGAGATAAAACATAAGTAAAACATTTGGTCAATGCATCAAATTCATATTATGAGCTTGAAAGTAAACCTAATTATTTTGTGGGATTTCAATCTTAGCAATTAATAAGACCATGGAGCTATAACATGAAATTCAATGTAACTCCCACATTGAGAAGAGAGGGTTACATTGCCAAGTCAGACTTCGTGAGAACTTTTACATCATGAGTTATATATAGATCCATTGGCTAAGCTTATAAGGCAAAGCTAAGGTGACATGTGTTTTCAGCTAAAGGTTGCTACTAGGATTATTTTAGGAAGATAACTAGATATTTTCTGGAGTAAAACTCATGGACAAGTCTTCTTAGTGCTTAGTCTAATTTTAATAGTATAGTAAATAATAAGATATTGAATTAATCATAACTTAGTGTCACAATCCAAAATCGAGTAATGATACTAGCATTTACCCCACCAAGATAAGTCAGGCTAAACAATACATAAATAAAAATATTGACAGATAAAAAGAAGTAATGGTCCAAGTAAGTAAGGATAAGTAATAACTAAAAAGGTATTCTTATCTAAAAATCAACCCTAGATTGGTGTCACGTGTACAAGCCTCTATGACAACTGAATTTGAAAGGAAAATTATACAAGCCTTAATGTTTTTGGTTCTCAAATAGAATACTGACAGTGAGTAAATAGAAATCAGAAAGGTTTGCTGAAAAGGACTTGCTGCTACTTCTTAGAATGTCTTAAATCTTGATACAAAATAAAAAAAAGAGGTCAATCAAAATTGGACTCACAAGCTACACCAAGTATAAAAGCAAGTGTGAGTGCTAATCTACATGGTACCCAACAAGAAGATCTAAAATGGGTAGAGAATAAAGAATACAAGTACTCCTTTCATACCCACTGAATCTCTATAACTTCAACCTATACTCAGAAAAGTCAACATACACAATATACGCATTCATCATACAAATATATAACAAATTAATCTTCAATAATTTACAAGTATAGGATCAATCATCATTTCACACTTTATAGAGACATTCACATTAAAACAATGAATGAAATAAAATGTGATGTAATTGTCATGACCCAATTCTAAGCCTAGTCGTAACATGGTGAATGAGGAATCTGGAGGTACCATATCCAAGACATCCTAGCATACATCAAGCATTCATAGGTAATTTAGATAAATATAGTATAAAATTTAAAAGTGGAGAATGGGGCTAAGGGTAAACATTCAAAGTTTAAAGGTCAAGGTACATCCCATCACATAAACTTCATCGTTCCAACATACCAACTACATGACACTTAGTGGGGACCAAAGCATAGTCATGGTTCCCTTCAAATACAAAAGTATGATAATAATATAGAAAGTAAATGTCTTCAACAAATAACTATAAATATATGGGAGTCTAAATACATAGCATGAAAGGAAAGAAGGTGAACTCCCCAAAGTGTACATTGGTCGCTACATGATGACATCATGTAGGCAAAATATATATTAGTATGTTAGAATGTACTAAAGTATGTGAGATGCAATGAAAATATAAAATTATAATTTCATCATGCATGAAATTGTAATACCATCATTCGTAAAATTTAGAATTCTCCATGTATGGAATTGTAACTATCGTTCAAAACATGCAAGACATAGTCAATGAATAATGCTCAATATGAATTGAAAATCTAAGTATCATACAAAATACATGTGATGGAACTAAGATATCAACTCATAAACTTTGTGGGAAAGGACCATAATTAATATATAATACTATGTGAGCTACTACTAAAACCATATAGCACCCTATGTTGGCATGGGGAGATCACTTGTTGGGTGGAACTCTATCAACTAAAGTATGCATCTTTCTTTATCATTAGGGATTTGATGTAACCTAGCCTACAAAAGCTCTTATCGTGACACATAGTTAATAGGGAAAAGGGTTGCTACTAGGATTTTCTTACCGGACCCCACCTTAATACCTCATTCGGGACTAAGTCAATCCCATGAAATACTTAAGAGAATATAAACATAGTCTTATAATGTAACTTAGAATAATAAATAGCAATTTCATATGAGTAGCTCGATAACTCGGAAACCGCCTAAGTGAGAATCGATGCTTTGCATTTAGGGTCTATTATAAATATCTTTTAAGGATAATTACAATATTCTTAGATCTTTGACAACATTTATAACTTTAAATATTACTCTTGCCCTTATCATCAACATCATGTAAATTCTAATGAACTTATTGGGCTTATGTAGTGACTTGAAATCACGTGATTCAGTGGAATAATGCATGAATATGATATAATATGTAGCTTTGGAACTAGTTTAAGTATCCCACACATCATTGATAAAATCTTAAGTAGGAAAATCGTAGCTATCAACTTAAACATCAGAAATGTCATTGTATGTCATTGCAGTATATTATTGATATCAAAATACACGTAAACACATCATAAAAATATCATTAAAAATATGCTCATGGAATTTAAGATTTTCAAAAACTTAAAGAAAAGGTAAAAGTATTTAATGTTGAACTTTGTGGGTAGAAGGAATCTATAAATCAATCTTACATATCTTAGAATGACCTTAAGAAAAAACTTAAAGAAGTTGAAGAAGAAAATTCTTGGAAGCAAACACTAACCTTGCCCTAGCCTTGAAAGTGTTGGAAGCAAACTTTAACCTTTCCTTAGACTTGAAAGTGTTCTTTCCTTAGAGTAAATTTGAGAGAGATTGAGAGTAGAGTGAATGAGAGGCTTTAGAAGGGTTTAGCGTCTGATATGGGAGGCAAAAGAGTCCCAAAAGGACATATTTTTTAGTCTAGGATGCAATGAATTGACAAAAATTCCCTTCATCCCAGCTCTTCCACCGGTACATGGCTAACTTATTTGAAATCAAGACTAGTAGTATTGGTGAACCCTTAGTTCGAGGACTCCACCCATTTTTCTTATGCCTTGTATCTTTTGGATGAATCTATATTGTAACTTGATATGTGGAGAATTTTACTTTCTATCTTATTTTCATGTCTTTTTTATTTAAGAAGAGCCAAGACTGTATATTAGACCTTGCTAAGTCACATGTAGTTGGTATGTTTGGACTATGATGTTTTTGATGAAATGTTTCTTGTTGGAGCTTAAATGTCCTCCTTTAGTCCCATTCCCCAGTTTATTTCTGCATTATGTTGATTTAACATATCAATACTTAATGTATGCTAAGATGGCCTGGATAAGTGTCTATGGGTCCCTCATTTGTCGTGTTACAACTAGGACCTAGGCTTTGGTTATGACATGTACATTGCTTCTGCAACTTTTCCCTATTCCACTTTTCTAATACTTTCTAACCATCTAACTTTAGGATGCTTAAAATATCTCTCACTAGGGAATATTCATCCCGAATGAACTAATCACATGCTTTAAGGAGTTAAATACACAACTAACAATCCATCATGAATGCAAAAATGTAATCTAAACATCTTTTCATGAAAATTTCAAAAACCATACTCTAAATGTGATTTAAAATAGTCCATAAAATATACAAATATGTATAAACAACATGAGAAACTAAAATGCAAGGAAATTGAGGTCTTATGCAAGAAGAACTTATACCCTAGGTTTGAGTAGAGTGTAAAAGATAGGGATAGTGTTTCATTATGCACACTTAGCTTCCACTTCCCACGTTTTACCTTCAAGTGGTTAATTGCTCCAAAGTACTTTAATGGATGTAACTCCTTGTTTCTCATCCTCTTCACCTTGCCAGTTTAGGATATTGGCTAGATCATCTTCATAAATCAAATTCTCCTCAATGCTCACATCCTCTAATGGGACTAAGGAGTTTGGATCCCCTATGAATTTTCTCAATATAGACACATAGAATACGGGGTGAACCATGTTCATTTCCATAGGCAACTCTAACATATATACCATCTTGCCAATCCTTCTTACAATTTTGTAAGACCCTACATACCTAGGTCTCAATTTTCCTTTCCTGCCAAAATGAACCATACCCTTTATTGGTGATACTTTTAAATAGACCCAATCAACAACATTGAACTCAAAGTCCTTTCTCCTAACATCGAAGTATGACTTTTTCCAACTTTGAGACATTTTTGATTTCTCCCTTGTAAGTATTACTTTGTCCATGGCATCCATGATTAGGTATAGGCCTAACAAATCTATTTCACCATCTTCAAACCACCCAACTAGTAATATACATTGCCTTTCATATAGAGCATCAAATGACATCATCTCAATACTTGAATGCACGATACTATTGTAAGAAAATTCAAGAGGTAGAAGGTCATCCCAACTTTCTAGAAATTATAATACGTAAGCCTTAAATATATCCTCTAATGTTTGAATTGTTCTTTCAGTTCACCCATCAGTTTGAGGATAAAAGTACTCAACTTCACCTTAGTACCAAGACTCTTTTGAAAGAACTTACAAAAGTAAGAGATAAATTGAGCTCCTTGATCTGATATGATGTACAATAGAATCCTATGCAACCTCACCAACTTATAGATATATAATTTAGCTTAGTCTTTAGCACTAAAAGTTGTCTTGACTTGTAAGAAATGAGTTGGCTTATTCATTCAATCTACTATCACCTTATGGAGTCAAAGTGCTTCTTGGTCTTAGAAAATACTACAAAGTACATGCTAATCTCTTCCTACTTCCAACTGGGGTGTCACTACCTGGACCTAGGGCCTAATCGTGATACGGCAAATCCGACACCTAAAGGTGTCCTATCCAAGCCTCTTATTCATATCATTAATTTATAATATAAAATAAGAATACATAAGAGAATAAGTAAGTGGAAATTCATAAAGCTATAACACCATATTTCTCTTAAGGGAATATACTCCGAAGTATCCAAAATATGCCTCTTCATCATCAGATCTTGCGGGGTCTAGAACATAGCTTACTAGCTCACCCTCAAGATATACATCAAAAGAAAATGATAAAGTCTCAACATATAAAGAAATCATAAATAGGATTATTCCCAAAGCATGGGAACTCTCCAAAAATCCTCAAGCTCAGATTCCAAATCTAGCCATGAAATAGAATAGTCGCCTCGTCGTCCACCCCTACATGGTTAGATCATATAGGAAAATAAGTATGCGTTAATACGTGAAATTTACTAAGTATATAGGTATACCATGAATAAAAGGACATCACAATAATATCAATATGCATAATCATAATCAATAGGATAAGAACACAATATCCATAAGCAATGCAAGTTTAAAAATCATGAGAATAAGCATCAACAAATCCATTCATAACCTTATCATACATATGTGAGAATAAGACCATAACTGACATATAATACCATGCCGACTATTATATGGAATCTTGGTGTTCCCTCTACATCAATCAAAGAGGAGTCTACCTTGATAAGCTAGGCTCAATCCTCACCCTATAGGCTCTATCCTAGCATGGTGAGAACCCATCATTTGACCCCACCCTTTTGGCTCTATCCTAGCATAGTGAGTGTCCATTAAAAGCTATATGGATCAGTTAGCACACCTTAAAGGCATAAAAACATGAACATCATCCTATGGTGGCACATAGTTAGGGGACTATGGAATTTACCGAAGTCCTCTTTGGTGCTAAGTCATATCCCATGGAATATATAAATCATGCATATACATAACTTTTAACATAGTTCATATTTTATTAAACTCATACTTTCATAGCTTGTAAAATAGTCATCATAATCTTTTATAAAAACATTATATCATAAGAATAGTCCATTTATTTGCTTTTCCTCATAGTGTAAGTAGACATCCCCATCTTAACATCATCATCATAAACATTAGGGTTTTCATCACCCTCTTTGTCATAGTATCATCATTATCATAACATCATCATTATCATAAAATATGCTTTTACATAGTTGAGATCATAATCATGAAAATTCATAGCTTTATTATAGGAGATTAGGGCTAAGTGTGGGTCCATGAACAATTTAGTCAAAATCAAGCAATTGGATAAGATTCATAGAGAAAATATGCAATTAAAACCAATTTAGATCATTAGTAAAGTAAGTCACATCAAATGATTGAGCTCGAATCATACATATTTGAAATCACATATTTTTTCTTAAAAATCATATAAATCATACAATTCTTCACAATTCATGCATAATTAGAAATAATCACTATGTAAGAATCGTAATGCATGTATTTAAAATCATAGCATAAAAGCTCATAGAAAATTGTCATGAAATTTTGAGAAAAATGAGATTTTGGTTGGTCTTCATGGATGAAAGCAATCCATGAATGAAGCCCTACATACCTAAAGTGAGAATCCTTAAAATTGAAGAGGAAATACTGGAAAGACCTTGGTCAAACCTTTAATCCCTAGCTTCAATGAAATCCTTGAATTAGAGAGAGAAACATTTGAGACGCTTGAGAGAAGTTTTTAGGTATGAATGACTTTG
Source organism: Solanum sejunctum (assembly GCA_025642045.1). NCBI lineage: Eukaryota > Viridiplantae > Streptophyta > Magnoliopsida > Solanales > Solanaceae > Solanum > Solanum sejunctum. The sequence goes on from JAOTQJ010098373.1 coordinate 7,653, forward strand.
AATGAATTTGGATGAGACTTATAGGGGTTAGGTCGGTTAAGATAGTTAAGAGGGACAAAACAGCGTAGTTTAGGACATAAATGAATTGGACATGTCAAAAATGTCCTTCATTAAAAACTGTTAGAACTAACCACGAGACCTCATCCATTGGTCATAAATCAATGAACATGCAGGATGATTCATCAATCTATCTATGGGCCGTAATTCCTCTTGTAGAAGTGTTTCAGACTTATAAATATTTAGGTCCCTTATGACTCCTTTCTATGAAACCTATGCTAGTCTGTGATTCCATTTTTCTCTCCATCTTGTTAATTCGTAACTCACTTTCCAGAGATTCTCACATTTTCCATCTTCCTGTTCTCAAATCCACTAATCCACCTATGGTTTATGGTTTCTTCCATAAGTCGTAGACTAGCTCATACAATCAATTTACTTCAAAATTTCTTTAACTTTCCATTTTTCCCAGGCTGACAACATGTAAGTTATTACATGGAGATTTCAATATCTTGAGTTACCACCCGACCTTTGATATTCAAAAGCTTGACTTGTTGGCAATTGGAGCATTCGTACATAACCTTGGCAATATCCTTCTTTATTCCGTCCTACTAATAAACTTCCCTCAAGTCTCTATATATTTTAGTGGAACTGGGATGAATGGAATAGGAAGAATTATGAGTTTCTTGTAATAACAAACTACTCAATCCATCAATATTCGACATACACAACCTCACTTGGTAAGCAAGTACCCTATCTCCCCTTTGTGAGAAGACATCTATCTTTCTTTTCTTCACCAAGGCCTTTAATTCAACCAAGGCGAGGTTAAGATCTTTCTTAGACTTGACATCCATAATTAATGAAGACTCGGATCCATTCAATACGATCATTTATAATTATTGGCATCACTCAATTTCACTCCCAAGCCAACCTATGGACTTCTTTTGCCAACTTCCTTTTTTCATCATCTTCTAAATATGACACACTACTCATGGACACCCTACTAAGTGTGTCAACCACCACATTTTTTACGGGTGATACTTCACACTTATGTCATAATCTTTGAGAAGTTCTAGCAATCATCTTTGTCTTAGGTTGAGGTCACTTTGGGTGAACACATGTTGAAGGAGCTTATGATCAGTGAATACATGCACATGAAGCCTACATAAACAATAATGCCATATCTTTAATGCAAACATCACGACTGCAAGTTCATGTGTTGGATAGTTTTTTTTGTGCACCTTAATTGCTTTGAGGCATAGGTAATCACCCCCATTTTGCATGAACACACAACCTAAACCAACCTTTGAGGCATCATAATATGCCACATATCCTTCAATTCCCTCCAACAAGGTCAGAATTCTTCAAGTTTGGAAACTCATCTCACACTCATTTTTCCATGTGAACTTTATTTTCTTTTGAGTCAACCTAGTCAAAGGTGAAGAAATGGAGGAAAAACCCTCAACAAACCTTTTGTACTACCTAGCTAGGACCTAGAAGCTCCAAATGTACAAAAGAGTCAATGGCCTAAGGCAATTTCTCACCACTTTTGTCTTCTTAGGATCAAATTTGATTCCATCTCCTGATACCACATACCTATGGAAAGCAACTTCTTTTAACAAAAACTCATATTTTTGAACTTAGAAAATAATTTTCTCTTTCCTCAAAGTTCTCAACACTACCCTTGAATGATCTATATGCTCCTATTCACTTCGAGAATAGATCAAGATGTCATCAATAAATACCATCACAAAGAGATTAAGGTAGGGCTTGAACATTCTATTCATAAGCTATATAAAGAATGTTGCTCATTGGTTAGGCCAAAAGGCATTACCATAAATTCAAAATGGTCATACCTTGTTTGGAAAGTTTTTTTGGGAATATGACTCTCCCTCATCCTTAGTTGGTGATAAATGGTCTACAAGTAAATCTTGGAAAAGTGTTTGTCCCCTTGCAATTCGTTAAACAAGTCATCTATCCTTGGAAACGGATACTTATTCTTGATGCCAACTAGAGTTGTCAGCAATGTACACATATTCAGAGTAACCCATATTTATTCCTCACAAATAATACAAAGGCACCCAGTGGACACCTACTTGGCCTAATGAAACCTTTCTTTAATAGATCTTTAATTTCTCTTTTAGCTTTTTTAACTCTGCCAGACTATTCGATAAGGAGAAATAGATATAGGATGAGTATTGGGCAAGAGGTCTATGCCAAAATCTATTTCTCTTTGAGAGGATTATCACGTAGGTCTCTCAAAAAGACATCAAAAAACTCATTTACAATGGAGACCAACTAAAGGGAGGGGACTTTGGAAGTGATATCACTAATCCTCACTAGATAATAAATATATCCTTTGGAAATCATTTTATGGGATTTGAGTGAAGAGAAAAATTGACCACCACATAAAGAACTACTACACTTCAACTCAAGAATAGGGTCATTTGGGAACTGAAACTGACCTTATAAGTTCAGCAATCTATAAAAGTATAGAAAGCATTCAACCAATCCATCCAAAGTATGACATCAAAGTCGACCACCAAAAGCTCTACCAAGTTACAAAAAAAGACTTTATGCAAAATAGACATGGGACAAACCCTATAGACTTTTTGTTCAACAAAGAACTGATGTGTTGTCAAAATACAACACATTTGATGCCTAAAATAAGAAATTTTATGAGTTTTTATGCGACTTTGTATGGTTTTTATGTGTTTTTGTGCTTTTATTGCATAAAAGCTATGCTAACATGATTTTGGAGGAAAATTATAAATTTTGCTGAAGCACAAGACATATGTGCTGATACGAGTCGTAGCCTAAGCTATAAGTCGTATGGTGATCTCATAGCTAGAAATAGTGAGAAAAAATCAGAAATCTGCTAAGTAGAGGTCAGCCCTACAAGTTGTAGGTCTCACTACGACTCATATAGGTGCACTCGTAGCATACGAGTCATTGCCCATGCAATGACTCATACTAGTGGGTCATACCAGTTAAGTCCAAAATGCTAAAAATCTAGTATGAGACCTTGATTATGACTCGCAAGTCACCCTATAAGTCGTACCTATGAGGCATACCAACTGTCAGTTGTCTTTTTTGTGTAATTTTTAGGGTAAATTTATAAACTCTATAAATACTCTAAGTTAGGGTTTTATTGGGAGATCCTAGATTGAAAACATTGAACTTTACTTTTGAATATTCTCTCAAGAAAATTTTAGGGTTCTAGAATAGATTTTTATTTTTTGGAAAACCCATTTTTGGAGAGTGCAAATCTGATATTATATTCATTCTCAATATATCAAGCTTGTGGTTTGCAACTTGTGGTGCTATCATCCTTCATTGCTTTCGGTAAAGCTCACAACTATATCTTATTTTTGCATTCTTGTTGGTTTTGCCTTAGCCATGAGTAGCTAAGCATCCATAATTTGGGGTTGTGGGAACCATGGGTAGTTGACTTGATATGACCTAGGTTTATTACATTTCTACAATTAGGGTTTTGTAGGTATTGTTTGTTTACCTTCATTATGATTGTTGTTTGGTGGTGGCCAACACTAAAATCGTCCTACTATCATGATCTCGACCAAGGTACTGATGAATAGAAAAAAGGAAGTAGATGACTGGATTAGATTAATATATTCTCGTCTAATCAACCAAACCTGACCAAGGGGAGATTGACTGGGACAATAGGTAATGGTTAGTTGGCACACCATGGTTGTCGACCAAGTACCATGGTGAAATTTGACCTTCACCTTCACAAGAGGGTTAGAAGAACCTAAGTTATCATCCTACATGCGAATTTTCAATTGTAGCTATGTCATCTAGGATAATCAAGTCAACGAATCATGGGGAACACAATTCCCAAGTTATCCTTAAAATTGAGTGTTTTCTCGCATTGTAGTATAATGTTTATTTTTATTTTTGTTTTTGAATCATAAACCTCCCCCCCCCCTATTTAGAGATTTTAGTTATAGATACTCAAAATGATTGATAGTGAATTATTATAGTCAAACCCTGTATTTCTTGTG
>JAOTQJ010098395.1:0-11668 GCA_025642045.1 Solanum sejunctum
TAATAATAATAATAATAATAATAATAATAATAATAATAATAATAATAGTAATAGTAATAGTAATAGTAATAGTAATAGTAATAGTAATAGTAATAGTAATAATAACAACAACAACAACAATAATAATAATAATAATAATAATAATATTAATAATAATAATAACAATAATAATAGTAGTAATTATTATAATTATAATAAATATTACTACTACTATTATTGTCACTAAAATAATTATAATAATAAAAGTAAACAATAACAATAAAGGTAGTTTTAAATGACAAAATAATTTACGATCAATTTTTGAAAATCAAGAATGTTAAAAATACATAATTATTTGGGTAAAATTAAAAAATTGACGCATTTGTTTAATAAGTTTTGAAAATATCTATTTTAATAAAATGACAATCTAACAAGGGTATAGGCTAGTCAAAATTGGGTGTCAACAGTTGTCCCTTCTTTTCTCGGGAATGAAGGATGAATTGTCGAGCAAAGAAAGTTGATAGAGTAGTCAATTTTGTCAGACCGATGAAATATTATCGGAGGGACCTAATAGGAGAAAAAGGGGTTGTGAAAATACTATGGTCGAGACTTTGGTTTCAAGTCATCTACATGTCTCTGGTCATAGGAGAATCAGGTTGTATGTAGTTCTAAATTTAGGAACGAATGAAATTCCTAAAAATGAAATTAATAGTGCGGGACTTAAAGTAGGAATGATAAAGGTTAGAATTGGGAAAGTTAGAGCATAGTCGGTATCAACGATGTGTCACGACAAAATATGAGGTAGGCATATGACGAAGCAATTAGGTAGGAACAAAGTATTACGTTGAATAAATGAGAAGCCTTTGATACTTGCAATTTCTAATATAACTAAATGAAAATTGTTAGTGTATAGATATAGAGATTTACAAACTTAATATAAAAATACAAGGGAGATAAGAAATCATATCTGTTTTAGGAGGAATACGCTTAATTCGTCTGATGTCTAAAAGATGGTGCTTAACCCTGTGTGGCCTCTTGAAAAGTAAAGCTTTTACCAATCAACTTTCAAAGGATTGTGCTCAGCCTCGGGTAACTTTTTGAAAGATAGACTTTAACCGATCAACTTTCAAAGGACGATGCTTAGCTTTAGGTAGCTTCTTGAAAAGTATAGCTTGACCAATCAACTTACAAAGGCCAGTGCTTAGCTTCGGGCAGCTTTTCGAAAGCTAGAGCTTGACCAATCAACTTCCAAAGGACATTGCTTAGTTTCGGGCAATTTCAAAGGGTAGAGCTTGACCAATCGACTTCCAAATAACAGTGCTTGGCTTCTAGTAGTTCTTGAATGGTAGAGCTGGACCAATTAACTTCCAAAGGACAATGTGTAACTTTGGGCAACTTATCAAAAGGTAAGCTTGACCAATCGGCTTCCAAAGGACAATGCTTGACTTCAGGTAGCTTCTTGAATGGTAGAGCTCGACCAATTAACTTCTAAAGGACAGTGTTTAGCGTTGGGCAGCTTCTCAAAAGGTAGATCTTGACCAATCGACTTCCAAAGGACCGCGCTTGACTTCGGGTATCCCCTAATACTCTTTAAAAGGACAATGTTTGGCTTTGGATAGGTCTATACCTATAATTTCTGCACTCAAAAACAATTGTAAGTTTTTATAAAAGGAAGATTGATTCGTGTCTCAACTCATCCTTCCCTTTCCCTTTCAATCACAACTTTGTTGTTCTTGAACTTGAACTCAGTCTGAATGTCTTCACATGCAACTATCACACCCCGAGAAGGTACCATAGGTATAATTGGCACTCGAAGACTATTGCTAGCCCCCAAGCGAACCACCTAGTCTTATCGTATTTGTTCAATCCATTCATTTGCGAAAGATATTAAGAATAAAAGGGCTTTTAGTGGGCTACAGGTTATCGTAAGATCTATCATTCAATCTATCACATAGGCTAAAAGTAAATGAACAATCTCAATATAAGTAAGAAACAAGGACACAACTTTTTCTTCAACTATCAACTGTATATGTCTATGAAACCTCTATAGCTAATGTCTATGATGGTACCATAATAGGTCATGGCTACCTCAATAAAAATAAATGACATCAAAATAGAAAATAGAGAATAGATATGTCCTCTGAAAGCAGGGGAGGACTCACCAAGTCTAGAAATCATGAATCTCTAGACCTCAATGATTAGGCTGCTAAAGTCCTCTGTCTATTGAATCTGCATCATAAAACAATGCAACACCAAAAGGGGTGTTAGTATATGGAATGTACTGTATGTAAAATAGGCTAAAGCAAACAGTAAGGCTATACAATATACAATGACATCAGCTCATCAGTCACTCAACCTCACTCAGAGTAAGGAACATAACTCTATCACAACACTATCCATCAAGACATCAAACTATCAATCAATCTCAAAATACTATCAGCATGAAACCTATCTGGGAGTTTCTATAACTGACAATCAATACCTATAAGACAGTGATGATACAACAAAAAGATGTCATTGCCACATTTGCCTAGTGCCTTGCTAAGGTGAAGGATGAGTTTATCGGGGAACCCAAATAAGTCTGTCAAGTCCTCTGCGGGATAACGAAAACATCTATTTTCATGATCTAATCCTCTCCTACACTGGCCACGTAGTTAATGAGTATGGGTTAGACTCACTCTTACCCATTTTGGTTCTACCACTCCTCCCAAGATTCGATATGCTCATAAGTCTATCACCATCAGGCTGGTTATGCAACCTCCCCCCCTTCCCCAAGGCAGGGACCTCGTTTCATATGATAATCTATCAACTCAAGGAATAGGTTCTTCCTCTCAAAGCTAAGGTTCAACCTCATTTAGACTCTAAGAACACTAATTCCATCAACTCCATCCATCAATATACTCATCTCAAGGCCCAGACTACATCAATCAATACAGTCAGACAGTTAAGGCTCTAGACGTTATCCCTAGGTTCATTCTTGAAGTCTTTTACAGAGAATTCATGAAGAGAAAATATATAATCACACAATAATATATGTAAACAATTAATTCAAAATATGATGATCATCAATTATGATATTATATAGATATTAAAGATAAATTTCAAGAAAATCTTCAAGAGTTATAATTCAAGACCTATCAACCATCAACTATCAACCTACTACATGCATTGGGGCATATGGAAGAATAATTTCATGTTCTAGGTAGCCTTTATATACCTGTGATGAATGTTGTACAAATCTTTAAGGAAATCTTGACCTTGAACTTGGAAACCCTCAAGCTATCTCTTCTTCTCCTTTCAGACTCTACGCTTAGACTTAGAAGAATATGGGTTTTTTAAACCCTTTCGTATGGATTTAGATTTAAAAACATGTTTTGGGACTTAAAATGGGTTGAAATTGACCAAAATACCCTTTCTAAAATTTAAAAAAAAATTAAATATGTGCACTGTTCCGCAATGCGCTAGGGGCGCAGACTAGTATATTTCGTAAAAATTTTTTAAAATTCAATTCTTGTCAAAAAATGAAAAAATTATTAAGTGTGTCTCCGTGTCCCCTCCGTGTCACTCCAGGGATGCAGTTAGACACTATTTTTGCATTAGTTAGAGAAAATTATTTTTTAATCTGGTTGCTCTTAAAATGAGTCGACACCATTTTTTCACTTAATTTTTCACTCTGATTGCAAATTTGGTCTCAAATTTCCCATTATAGCTTTGGAAGACACATCGTGTGCACAATTACATTTTAGGGGTATTTTGGTAATTTTATGGGGTATTACATTATCTCCCTTTGGGATCATTCATTCTCGAATGATGAGTAAAAGTAGAATAAAAGCACGAGTGACTTCAAAAACTCATCTCATTCCTCACTCGGGAACTCTCGAACTTTCAACTATCCATCACTTGTCTATCTCCATCTTAGACTTGTGAACAGAATTGGATTAAGGCATCAACTCAAAGAAAGAAGAAAAAATTTTAACAGCGTTAAGGATAGGGACATTACCTTTGACATCATCATCATTTGGCACAAATAGGTGCGGGTATTTGAGTCTCATCGCTTCCTCAACTTCCCACGTAGCTTCTTCAACATATTAATTCCTCCATAGAACTTTGACGGAGGCTATCTCTTTGTTCCTCCGCTTATGAACTTGTTGATCAAGGATTTGGATTGGAATTTCTTCGTAAGATAGGCTATCCTTCACTCCCATACTTCAATAGGAATTTCTCCCCAAACACTTCTTCAACATTGAAACGTAAAATACCAAATGTACTTCTTCTAGCTCGTAAGGCAGGTCTAGCTCATAAGCAACCTTCGCAATCCTTCTCACAATCTGACATGGTCCAATATAACGTGGACGCAACTTCCCTTTTTTACCAAACCTCATGACATCCTTCATGAATGACACCTTCAAATACACCCAATCATCCACCTCAAATTCCAAGTCTCACCTCAAATTCCAAGTCTCTTCTTCTCATATTTGTGTAATACTTTTGATGACTCTACGCTGTTTTCAATTTTTCTTTGATGATCTTTACCTTCTCCATAGATTGGTCAACAAAATCAGGCCCTATCAATTCAGCTTCACTAATATAAAACCAGCCAATCGGCAATCTACATCTCCTCCCATATAATGCCTCATAAGGGGCCATCTAAATACTGGCTGGTAGCTATTATTGTATGAAAATTCAATTAATGGTAGGTGGTCATCCCAATTATCTTTGAAGTCGATGATGCAAGCTTTCAACATATCCTCCAAGGTCTGAATAGTGCGCTCTACCTATCCATCTACCTGAGGAGTGAAAAGTTGTGCTTAGATGTACTTTAGTACCCAATCCCTTCTGGAAAGATCTCCAAAATTGAGAGGTGAATTGAGCTCTTCTGTCCGAGATAATGGACAAGGGAACCCTATGCAACCTTACAATCTCACGAATATATAGTTGGGAATACTCTTCAGTCGTATTAGTTATCTTGACTACTAAGAAGTCAGCTGATTTATTCATCCTATCAACAATCACCCATATTGAATCATGCTACTTTTGGGATCTTAGTAAAATGGTAACAAAATCCATGTTGATCATCTCTCACTTCCACTCAGGAATTTTAAAGTTCTAAGCTAACCCACATGGTCTCTGATGTTCAACCTTGCCCTTTTGACAATTAGGACACTTAGAGACGAATCCAGCAATATCTCTCTTCATCCCATTCCACCAATAGACTTCTCTCAAGTTGTGGTACATTTTGGTAGAATTGGCATGAATGGAATATCTGGAGGTATAAACTTCAGCCATGATCCTCCCTCGGACACCATCAACATCAGAAACACACATTCTTCCTTGATACCTCAACACCCCATCTCCCCTTTTGGAGAAAACCACCACCTTCTGCTTATAAATTGCTTCTTTTAATTGGAACAAGATAGGGTATTGGTCTTGCTTTTCTTTCACTTCTAACACTAAGGATGAAGTATAACCGTTCTAAACATTGATCCTGCCTTTGTTGTTCTCATCAAGTTGTACTCCTAGTCAAGCCAATCTATGCACTTCATTCGCTAGCTCTTTTCTCTTCTTCTACATGGGCAGTGCTACCCATAGACATCCTACTAAGAGCATCAGCAAAAATGTTAGCCTTACTTGGGTGGTAGAGGATGTTCATATCATAATCCTTAAGCAACTCCAACCACCTCCTCTGTCGTAGGTTGATCTCTTTCTGGCTGAACACGTACTGTAAGCTCTTGTGGTCGGTGAACACATCACATCTACATGCACTCCATACAAATAGTGATGCCAAATCTTAAGTGCAAATACTACTGCCACCAACTCGAGATCGTGAGTCGTTTAAATAATTCTTCTCATGGAACTTAAGTTGCTTGGAAGCATAAGCTATCATCTTCCCTCTCTGCATAAGGACATAACCCAATCCAACTATAGATGCATCATAGTATATCATGAAATCCCCCATCCCGTCGGGCAAAGTCAGAACTGGGGTTGTAGTCAATCTAGTCTTCAACTCTTGGAAACTCTTTTCATATTGCTCAGACCACTGAAATTTGGCTTTCTTTGAGTTAGCTTAGTCAGTGCTACTGACAAAGAAGAGAAACCCTCAAGAAATCTGCATTAGTACCCTGCCAAACCTAAGAAGCTTCTTATTTTTGTCGGAGAAATTGGTCTAGGCTAGTTCTTAACCGCCTCAATCTTCTGAGTATCCACCCGAATACCATCTACCGAAACAACATAGCTAGGAAGGCCATAGACTTGGGCCAAAACTCACACTTTGAGAATTTTGCATACAACTCATGATCTTTGAGCGTTTGCAAAACGACTCTAAGGTGATCAGTACGCTCCCTTTTGTTATACCCCATTTTGAACCAAGGTCAAACGGTGTATAATACATTGGAGAATCTTAAATAATTATCTTAAGGAGTCACCGCCTAATTATTTTTAAGGTAAATTAGGATACCTATCTAAAGTGATGCTAAAGTTAACTCCATTCTAAGGTCTACTTAACGTATGCGATTCTACCTAAGGGTTCTAATTATCCTAAAAGGAAGGGGTTAGGCATCTTTTAGGATTCTTTAAAAATGATTACCAACCAAACGTAGGTTAATAAAATTAAGATTAATTTAAATTCTAAAAGTATTAAATAGTTAAGAAAAATAAGTTAGAATTTTTTTATCTTTAAATCGACAACATACTTAAAACTTCAAAAAAAATTCTTTTGTGTTTGAAATGAAATGACTTGCATTTTTTATTTCAAAAATTAATATAAAGTCACTTGTTGAAGACAACACTTTCGTTATAAAAATATGATATGCATTATTACTGGTCATGTTTTGAAAAATATTCTTTTTAAATAGCTTGTCTTAAAAATGAATGTTAATTTATTTTTTACAAGTATAACAAAAAGTTAATATCACGGGGAATAATGTATTTCTAACTAGAGTACCCAAACCCAAAATCTATATTATTTCTAGCTATGTGAGTCAAGAATATAACATATTTAAATAGTACAAGTAAGTTTAACGTAAAGAAAAGTAAACAAATAAATAATGAAAATATAAATAGCCATGGATGACTCCCAGTAAGGTCCCTTTGTTTGCTTCTTGGAGAAACAAGTAGCACCCTGAAGTTGGTCGAAGAGGTCATCTATCCTGGGAAGAGGATACTTATTCTTTATGGCGACCTTGTTCAGTTGCCAGTAGTCTATGCACATTCTGAGAGACCCATCTTTCTTATGCACGAATAGGACAGGAGCACCCTAAGGTGAGATACTAGGTCTTATGAAACCTTTCTCTAACAAGACTTTCAATTCTTTCAACTCTGTGGGAGCCATTCTATAAGGTGGAATTGAAATGGGTTTTGTCTTGGGAAAAATATCAATCCCAAAGTCAATCTCCCTATCAGGAGGGACTCCAAGTAGATCGTTAGGAAATAGCTTAGGAAACTCATTCACAATCGGGAAGGACTCAAGAGTAGCAGACTCAATATAATCAGACTTGACTCGCATGAGGTGGTAAATACAACCCTTGGAGATCAACTTTCTGGCTCTAAGTTAATAGATAAACTTGCCCTTAGGTGCAACAGAATTCCCTTTCCACTCTATAATAGGCTCATTAGGAAATTGAAACATAACAATTCGGGTTCTATAATCAACAGAAGTATAACAGGCATGAAGCCAATCCATGCCCAATATCACATCAAAATCAACCATCTCTAACTCTACCAAGTCAGCTAAGGTGTCTCTATGACAAATGGACACTACACAATCCCTTTAAACTCTCTTAGCTAATATGGACTCGTCAGTAGGAGTGGAAATAGAAAAAGGTTCAAGCAAACACTCTGGAAGGATCCCAAACTTACTAGCCACATAAAGAGTCACAATAGACAAAGTGGCACCAAGGTCAAGCAATGTATAACAATAAAAGGTAAAGACTCAAAGCATGCTCATAACAACATCTGGTATAGCTTCTTAATCCTGCCGATTACCCATTGATAAAGGTTATTTGTCCTACCTCCTATACTAGTAGTAGCACCCTTCTATTGATTGCCTGCTGGAAGGGCTGCTGTTGCTTCCCTCGCCTTGTCTCCTCTGTGGACACTCATAACTGAAGTAACCAGTCTATCCACATGAATAACAAACATCATTCCCCACACGAGACTTACCCAAATGAAGCTTACCACACTTGTCACAAGGTGGCTTTGTCCTAGCACCTTGTGTCATACTAGCTTGAGATTGTACACCCTGAGCTTTGTAGTTCAGATAATCCTGAGGTTTCTGATCATACCTATTTGGCTGAACAGGTGCACTCGCTATCGAAGGTGCATGATGAGATAACCTCTTCTGAGAGTAAGACTTGTTGCCCTTATTCTTTCTCTACTGGCTAGGCTCATGCCCAGCTGATTTTGCTTTCATATTGATCTGCTCCTCTCTATATTTCCTCTTATCTTCGTCTATATGTTTGGCATATACTATGATTACAGAGATGTCTATGTCGGGGATCAACAAAGCCTCCTTACACTCTTTCTACACATGTCTACCCAGACCATACATAAACTTCCTCATCCTTGCCCTAATGTCTTACACCATCTCCGAAGTATACCTAGAAAGCTTAATAAACTCAAGGTTGTATTCCTTAACCGTCATCCCTCTTTGCTTCAAGTTCACGAACTCATCCACTTTCACCTCCCTCAACTCCTGAGGAAAGAAATGGTCGAGGAAGGTAGTTTCAAACTCCTCCCATACTTTAGGCTCTGCATTCTCACCCCTACTCTCCTCCCATTGTTTGTAGCAAACATTAGCAATATCCTTCAATTGGTAGGAAGCAAGCTCCACGCCCTCAATCTCATCAACATGCATCACTTTCAACACCTTGTATATTTCATCAATAAAATTCTTTGAGTCCTCCCCCACCTTCGACCTCATATAAAATTCTGATTTGTTCTTTACCTAGCAAGTGCGAAATAATTGTGGCAACATCAGTAGGATTTATGTACAATCACTGGCTCATAAGTAGTTGTTGTCTGATAATAGAAAAACCTAGATAGGTCCCACACTGATAGTACTCTGAGTTTGAGTTAATTCATGAGGTTTGATTAGTATGGATGAGGTGTGATTGGTATTGATAGGTCATTTGTCTACTCTTTATTCTTGCTTTAGATAGACATTTGATATTCTGAGTGAGTATATTTTGATTTGATGTTATTTCTATATATATTATTCTACCTATATCTATTTCATTTAGCCATTTTACATACTCGTACATTCAACGTACTGACGTCCATTTGGACTGAATTATTTCATGATGCAGCGATAGGTATTAGAGATTGTCAACAGGCGCAACATTGAGGTTCTTTTGCAGTCAACTGAGTTGGTGACCCTCCTTTACTTCGAAAGACCCTTATTTTATTTTCATCTAGCTATTTGTAACACCCCCTAATTTTTTGTACCTAGTTTGGGTTAAATGTGCAAGAGATACTGGGGAAAATTATGAGAAAAAACTGCAAAAGAAGGTCTATGAAAGGATTTTATGTCTCATAGAGTGGTTTACGACTTGTAGAGTGGGGTTTCGTGGTAAATTCCAATAACTCAAGTTTCAAGACCCTTCAGCTTACGAGAGCAGTTTATGACTCGTAGAGAGGGGTTTCATGATAAATTCCAGTAAGCCCAACTTCAGATCCCCTTATTCATGAAAGGCCGCCTATGACTCGTAGAAAGAGGTATCATGCCAATATCCAGTGACTCATATTTTTGGGATTTCTAGTCTATGAGAGGTGGTCTACGACTTATAGACAAGGTCTCATAGACTCACTCGGTAAATTTTAAGAGTGGCAGTTTTGACCATTCTGGTCCCTTTTAATTAAATCCCTATGTGTTTATAGGCTTGTATAATGTCTTGAAACAAACTCTAGAGGTATGTATTCATCATTATACACCTTGGGGAGTTTCTTGAGAGCATTGGAGGAGAAACAGGAGCTAGGGTTTCAAATTCTAGTGCAAAGATCGGCAAAGGTTTGGTTGTTTCTTCCTTTCCCAGGTATGTAAGGCTTACCAAAGTGTGGATTACCTTCTTCCACATGCCCCTTCACTTTCTTGAGTCAAGACTTAGAAAGAGGAGTTGAGATTTGAGAAATTTCATCATCTTATTATTGAAATATTTCATTTATTGAAAATTCTCTTGATAATTTATGAAGTTTTGCTAATATTACATGATCTCTATATGACATTGAGTTAGAGTTTTTTACTTGACAGCATGAACCTTAAATTCCATGATTTTATGAAATTCTATGCATGCTAATGAGATGAGGTTGAGGTTGAGTATCTAAGTTGAGTAATATTAGTATTATTGAGTACGAAAAGTATGTTTCATTGAGTCACACATTTTACTATGCATGAGTATCTTGCTTGCACTATATTGTGAGTTAATTGAGTAAGTCTAAATAACCGTTTGAGTTTGAGTCGAGTTTGATTATTTGCATTGATTGATTGAGCTTCTGAAAAACTTAGTTGAGCTGAGCATCGAGATTTGAGTTGATTGACTGAGCATTGAGGTTTGAGTTGATTGATTAAGTATTAAGGATTGAGTTTATTGATGAGTTGACCATGTTTTAGTCTTGGAAGAAATATCGACCACCGAGCGGGGAGCGAGTATACCTCTACATTAACCCACAGAACTACATTGGCAGTGTAGGATAGTGATTATAGCTCTTCTAGTGACTCTTGTCCTACAAGTGATCATTTACTATGGATCTAAGAGAGAGATAGACCGGGAAGGTTCAAAGCAAAACAGTATGCTAATTTCTCATCGGCAAATCAGCCCATCCCGTAGGTTCTTTTCTCAAAGAATAAATTATGGGAGGAAGAAAATCTTGATAGAATTTGAAAGATCGCCCTTTTTCATGGAAAGTTAGGGGCGGGCGTAACAATGATGTTGCCTTCGTTGTGCATCACCAAATTAAAGGTTGTGGGATTAGATGGTGGTTAAAAAAAACTCCCAAGCAACATTGATTAAGCATGACAATTTTAAAATGAGTATAATTCTACTGAGTTTTCTTTTAAAAGCATGATTTACTTTAAACTTGTATATACTGAGATGAGCATGAGTTATTGAGTTGAGATGAGTGAGTTGAGATTTACTTTCTTACGCTACTTTACATACCAATATATTCTATGTGCTGACGTTCATTTAGGCCTACATCATTTTATGATGCAAATATAGGTGATAGAGGACTTCAGCTCAAGCATTGTTGTTAGACCCCGTAAGTTTGAATCCGTAAGTTCTTAATTAGTTCGATTTGGTAAAGTTTGCGATCAAATGTAAATTTTATTCTATGTTTAGTCCTTAAGATTAAATTATTGTGGGGTCATGTGTGTGGATATTTTTAATTGGTCCATGTGGGAGATGTTTGCCTATATATATATATGTGCACATACTTCTCTTGTACAAGAGTTCAATACTTAGAAAAAAAATTAAGGGTAACCAAGAATAACTCTCGGCCAGCTACAGTGGAAATTTTTTTTTCTTTTTTTTCGATCTTTCGATTATTTGACACTTCAAGCATGGTATATTAAGTCTCTTAAGTGGCGTGGTGGTGTTAGTTGGTCAAAGAAGTACTGGGTACGATGGATATGAAGATTTGGGTCTAGTAAGGGACTTGAAAGGTATGTTAATTTCTAGCTTAATTCATGTAAATTAAA
>JAOTQJ010098448.1:0-11664 GCA_025642045.1 Solanum sejunctum
GGTACACGGGGGTGGGGGCAATAGAGTAGGTGAGAAAAATATTTTAAATTTTATTTTTTAAAAAGTAATATTTTTTCAGAAGAATATTTATACTTTAATCTTTTACTTTTAACTAATAATATTAATATTTTTATTTAATTTTTGTCAATGTGGCATGCCATATGATAATGTTTTCTTCAATAAAAGAGAGAGTGCATTACACACACCATTGAGGTATGTTTTTAAACTAATAAGTGATAGTTTAGATGTGTTTCTCAAACTTCAAACATAGTAGGTGTAAAACTCAAAAAAATGATATAATTTATATGTGTTTTGTATACTTATCTCTATATATTCATATTAATTTACAACTTTAAAATCTTGAAGGAAATGCAAATAGAATAAAAAATAATGATTCTTCTATAAACCAGAACGTAAACAACTAATTCCAAGGTAGTTTAACATAATGAGCCTAAAACCAATTTAATGAATAACCAACACAAAATATGTCTGAAATAGATCGTTCAAATAATCTAAATATGACTCGTATCATTACTTGATGGGGAGTCTGTGACACCTCGTAAGTCTACCCTCACATGTACCTATGTTTCAAGCCTCATTTCTATATGTGGGAAGTATATTAGAGTCATAAAAGACCTCTAGTACTTAGACGAGTTCAAAACGTTTCTATAAATTGAGTTTTGAGTATTGGATTGTTCTAGGGTCAATTTTAAAAGATCATAACTTTTAACACACAAAGAACTCGATGACCTATGACATACCAAAGGAAAGCCCTTTGAGTTAGCTTTCCAACGCAACTGTTTCACCTTATTTTGAGTTCGTAGTCAAAAGTTATAGCCATGTTACTGAATACTATCAGTGTAGAGTTGCACCTACGAGACCCAGTTACGAGTCGTAATTCAAACTACGACCCGTATCTGCAACTTGTAGAAAATGTTAGAAAACTACAGATTTTAGCCTCAGACTTTATGACAACCTTCCACGAGTCGTAGCATAGGCTACGAGTCATAGTGTGGGCTTATAGCAAGTTCAGAAGACTTTAAAAATTGGGCTAAAAGTTTATGAGAGGGTTCCTACTACTTGTAGGACCTACTACGAGACGTAAGGTGGCTTGTAGCTTACTTTCGATAGCTTTTTATGGAAGGTTATTTTGGTGCTTTTTCACTATTCCTAAGCCTAGGTCGACGATTTAGTACCTAAATCAGCCTCAAAACATATCAGATGGCCTCTTTTGGTGTTGAAATATCCTCCCTAAAGCATTGAAGAGAAATTCAAGAGAGGAAGAGGAGCTAGGTTTTGAAGGAGAACTTGAGAAATCTTTCAATTTTTTACAAAATACTTCAAGATTCTGCACATCAAGGTATGTAAGGCTTACCAAAGTATGAATTTCTTTCTTCGCAAGCTCTTTTCCATTATCTTGTGTCAAGAATTGAGGAGATTTGAGATTTTTGCAAAATTTCTTCTATTGTAATACTTTAATCTTTGTATTCATCATTAGGTCTTATTTTATACTATATTATATGAGATAATTCCTATGTTTTCATGAGCATAAATGGGAGATGTATACATGTATTTTCATTCTTGATAGTATGAACCCTAATTTACATGTTTCTATGGAATTTTATGCATAAATTGAACATATTGAGTTGGTTAAATTGAGCATATTGAATTGAATGGTTTGATGCACATTGAGTTGAGTAACTTGAGTATACATGAGCATAAAGAGTATGTTGTATTGAGTCACATACATTATGATATATGATATCCTGATTATATTGCATGACAAGTGGATTGCATGAGCCTAAATGACTGTTTGAGTCTAAGCTCAGTTAATTATTTGCATTTATTGATTGAATTATCGAGTTGAGTAGTAGTTGATGATAAGATAATGATGAGATGATGATAAGTTGAGTTATGATGATAATGAGTCACATATGACTTAATCGATAAATTGAGCATGATTTAGTACTTGGGAGAAGTATCGAGAATCAAGCCAGAAGTGAGTATACTTTTACTTTAACTCACAGAACTATGTTGTCAGTGTAGGATAGCCTTTACAGCTAGTCTGCCGGGTCCTTTTCCGCAAGTGGACATTTATTAGGGATCCAAGAGAGAGTTGATCCCCCTTTTCCCTGGCAAGTTAAGGGCGGGCGTAGTAACGATACTGATTCATTGTGCATCACCTAAATTAAGGTGGTGGGATGAGGATGTCGGTTAAGATAAACTCCCAAGAAACCTTGATTGAAAATGATATTTCAAAATGAGTCTATCTATCATATACATATTTTTAAAAGCATATTTACTTCAAATGTGCATACATTAAGTTGAGCATGAGTTGTTAAGTTGAGATGAATAAGTTAAGACTTATCTTCTTGACCATTTCACATACCAGTATATTCCATGTACCGACGTTCATTTTTATCCTGTATCATTTTATGATGCAGATACAGTAGATAGAGGGATTCAATGCGCGCATCGTTGAGGTCCGTATCAGTATATCCCTCGAGTTTGGTGAGCCCTCCTAGTATTTCGGAGGAGCCCTTTTCTCTTTCATTCTATTGAGTACTTCTCTTTCTTTGATTAAGGTTTCCATGGCCTGTCATGGCACATTTCTATTTTGATAAGTAGAGGCGTCATAGACATTTGAGTGGAGGTTGTGGATAAGTCTCTTTATATAAACTATTTTTATCGATATTATGATACAATAGAGTGTTATATATATATGCTCATCTTTGATGCTTATTTATTAAGTTATATTTTCACTATTAAGTTTGATATGATAATGAGGCCAAGTGATTCTCTCGGGGGCTAATGATGGTCTTCGAGTGCCGTCCATGCTAAGGGTACCATCTTGAGGTGTGACAAACTTGAAATTAGAGCACAGAGTTTAAGAGTTCTAGGGAGTCTATGAAGTCGTATCTAGTAGAGTCTTGTTTATGTGTGTGTTGTGCATCAAACTTCATAAATAATAAGCTATAGGACATTAGGAACTGTTACCCTTCCTTGTGGTCAGAATTCGTTTGATAGAGTTGAACACTCTATAAACTTCTTTCCTAACTCGATTATTACGCGATTACAGATCATGCCTCTAAGAGGTATAGTAGCCTAGAGAAATACCTTAGCTAGCACTGTTGAGAACCCGACTTCAGGGATGTCTCCCTAAATAGAAATGAGGGGCCTAGGTCAATCGTCAAGAACAGCTAGTGTTCTTATGACACCTACTACTCCACCTGCTCCTACCTCAGAGGCTGAATTTCGAGGAGCCATAGTTATGCTTACCTAGTTAGTAGATACTTAGAGTGGCAATCAGGGTTCAGCAGCCCCTAGCTTTACTTCTTAGGAGCCCATAACTGCTTCTAGATCAAGAGATTTCCTGAGGATGAACTGACCGATCTATACTGGATCTATGGTTGAGGAGGATCCATAAAATTTCATTGATGAGATGTGGACAGTGCTGAAAACTATGCATGTCACTAATACAAAAGGAGTTGAGCTTGCTGCCTACTAACTCAAAGACATGGTCAATGTTTGGTACAACTAGTGGGAGGAAAGTTGAGGTGAGGATCTAAGCATACTACTTGGAATGAATTTGAGAGTGCCTTTCTCAATAACTTATTTCCTTAGGAGTTGAAAGAGGCAAATATTGTCTGAGTTTATCAATTTGAAACAAGAGGAGATAACTGTCAAAGAGTATAGCTCATCCAACTGTCCAGGTATGCACCAAAGATAGTTCCGAATATGAAGGCGAAGATGAGGAAATTTGTATCTGGGTTGGGTAAACATGTGAAGCGAGAGTGTAAGGCGGCATTGTTGATCCTGGGTATGGACATTTTTAGGATGATGGTCAATACCCAACAAACTGAATAAGATAAGAAGAAATTTAGAGAGGAGCATATGAGTAAAAAGGCCAGATCAGCAGGGTCTGAGTTTAGTTAGTGTAAGTAGAATAAGGGAGATAAGTCCTATTTCCAGAAGAGATCTTCTACCTATGCATCATCTTTAGCTAGTGCACCAACTCCTATCCATAAGAGGTCCCAAGGTCAAACAAGCTTTAGCGCACAAGGTGCACACTCTCAAGCAAGTGCGACTTTTGGCTCTAAAGGGAAGCCGCTTATGGAAAATGTGGCAGGATGCATTTGGAAGAGTGTAGAGATGGAGGAAATGCTTGCTATAAGTGTGGTCACTCAGATTACTTTCAGAAAGAGTGTTTAATGTGGGGCAATAAGGCCCAGACTTCTACCATAGAACCACCAGCGAAAGGTAATCAGAGAGGTGCTGCACCAGGGGCAGGCAGTGGGACAAACTATTTGTATGCAATAGGGAACCGACAAGATTAGGAGGTTTTACCAAATATTATGATGGGTATGCTTTGAGTCTTTACCTTTTCATATTATGCTTTACCTGATTCGGGTACAACTCGCTCTTTTGTGATGCCATATGTAGCGAGTAGATTTGAGATTCTTCTTGAATGTTTACTTGAGCCATTTTCTATTTCTACTCTTATTGGTGAGTTTATTCAAGCTAAGATGGTCTATAGATGTTGTGTTGTGTCTATTTATCATATGGATACTCTCATTGATTTGAGTTAGCTTGAGATGGTTGATTTTGATGTGATCCTTGGTATGGATTAGCTTCACGCCTACTATGCCTCTGTTGATTGTCGAACTCAAACTGTCAAATTCTAGTTTCTGAGTGAGATTGTTATTAAGTGGAGGATAGATTCTGCTGCACCAAAGGGTAAGTTTATTTCTTGTCTAAAGGCCTGAAAATTGATCTCTAAAGGATGTATCTATCACCACGTGTAAGCCAAGCCCAATGATGTTGAGCCCCCTTCTCTTGAGTCTATTCTGATTGTGAATGAGTTTCCTGATGTGTTCCTTGAGGATCTGCCTGGAGTTCCTCTTGATAGGGAAATCGACTTCGGGATTGATGTTCTTTCTAATAACTAGCCTATCTCTATTCTACCATATAGAATAGCCCCTGCAGAGTTGAAAGAGTTAAAGGAGCAGCGGAGGGACTTGTTAGAGCAAATATTCATAAGACTGAGTGTCTCTCCATGGGGTGCTCTGGCCCTATTCTGCAAAAGAAGGATGGTTCTTTGAGGATGTGCATTGACGAACCCCAGTGTTTGCTCTCAAATTATGGTGCCACTATTTATATGGGGCACATGTGGATGTGCTCACAGACCACAACAGTCTGCAATATGTCTTCACCCAGAAAGAGCTTATTTTGAGGCAAAAAACATAGCTTGAGTTGCTTAAGAACTACGACATGAGCATCCTCTACCATCCAGGTAAAGCTAACGTGGTTGATGATACTCTTAGTAGATTATCCATGGGAAGTACTACCCATGTGGAGGAGAAGAAGAGAGAATTAGCCAAGGAGGTTCATAGACTAGCACAACTGGAAGTCCAACTAGATGAGTTATGTGAAGGAGGAGTTCATATGCATAATGGGTCTGCATCATCCCTAGTAGTGGAGGTGAAAGAGAAACAAGATCGAGATCCAGTCCTATTATAATTGAAGGACGATGTGCATAGGCATAAGTTGTTAGCTTTCGCCAAAGGGGGGGATAGAGTGTTGAGGTATCAAGGTATATTGTGTGTTCTAAATGTTGACGGGGTTCAAGAAAGGATCATGGCAGAGGCCCATAGTTCAAGATATTCCATCCACCTAGGGTCTTCTAAGATGTACCATGACTTGAGAGAAATCTACTGGTGGAGCGGAATGAAAAGAGACATTATTGAGTTTGTTTCTAAGTGTCCAAGCTGTCAACAAGTTAAAGTTGAACACCAAAGACCATGTGGAGTAACTCAGAACTTTGAGATTTGAGAATGGAAATAGGAGATGATCAATATGGACTTTGTTACCGATTTACCGAGGTCGTGTAGGCAACATGACTCTATATGAGTGATAGTTGATCGGATGACTAAGTCAACTTATTTTTTAGTAGTCAAGACGATCGATATTGCAGAAGACTATGCTAGTTGTATATAAGGGAGATTGTTAGGTTGCATGGGGTCCTTTTTCTATCATCTTAGATAGAGGAGCTCAATTCACTACCCAGTTTTCAAAGTCATTTCAGAAGGGCTTGGGTATGAAGGTGCTTCTTAGCACAACTTTCCACGCTCAGATGGATGACCAAGCAAAACATACTATTAAGACATTAGAAGATATACTGTGAGCTTGTATCATTGATTTTAAAGTAACTGGGACGACCACTTGCCTTTGATAGAATTTGCCTATAACAATAGCTTCCACTCGAGCATTCATATAGCCCCACATGAGGTACTCTATGAGAGGAGCTATATGTCGTCGATTGGATGGTTTGAAGTAGGTAAAGCAGAGTTGATTGGACTAGACTAGGTTCACCAAGATATGTAAAAGGTGAAAATCATTTGAGAGAGGTTGAGGACTGCACAAAATAGACAAAAATCCTACAAAGACTTCAGAAGAAGAGACTTCGAGTTTGAGGTCAATAATTGGGTGTATTTGAAAATGTCATCCATGAAGGGTGTGATAAGGCCTGTAAAGTAAGAAAAGTTGATTCTGAGGTAAATTGGTCCTTATAAGATCATAAAAAGAGTGGGCAATGTGGTTTATGAGTTAGAATTACCCCCAGAGTTAGAGGGCATCCACTCGATCTTCCATATTTCTATGCTTAAGAAGTGTTGGGAGATCCACAGTTGGTAGAGCCTGTCAAGAGTATTAGAGTGAGAGCCAGCCTGAGTTATGAGAAGATCCCTGTCCAAATCCTTGATTATCAGGTTCAAAAATTGAGAACCAAAGAGATTGTATTTGTCAAAGTATTGTGGAGGAACCAATTTGTAGAAGAAGCTACACGAGAAGCGGAGGAGGGTATGAAGTCCAAGTATCCTCACTTATTCCAGCCTATCGATGATGAGAGAGTTGATGGTAAGTATTCTTCCTCTAAATTCTTGAATCCATATTCCTTGAGTCTTCCTTTTGTTCTCTACATGATAGGGTTCTAGAGTCTGAGTGAGGATTGATGTGATGCATTGGTTGTTTAATATTTTACTTGCTAAACTTCTTTCTTTATTGACTGCACAAGTGAGATGAGAGCTGATTGGATGTTAGAGTCCATAGGTGAATTCGTATCTTGCCCAAAAATCTCTAGTTACTTATCATTCGAGGACGAATAATCCCAAGGAGTAGATGTTGTGACACCTCATAACTCTACCCTCATATATACCTATGTATCAAGCCTCATTTCTATATGTGGGAAGTGTATTAGAGTCATAAGAGATCTCTAGTGCTTAGATGAGTTCAAGACCTTTCTATAAATTTAGTTTTGGGTGTTGGATTATGCTATGGCCAACTTTAAAAGATCATAACTTTTAGCACACAAAGAACTAGATGACACACGAAATCCCTTTGAGTTAACTTTCCAACGCAACTAGTTTCACCGTATTTTGAGTTCAGAGTCAATAGTTATGGCCATTTTATTGAAGACTATCAGTGCAGAGTTGCACCTATGAGACCTATTTACTAGTCGTAATTTGGACTACGACCCATATGTGCAACTCGTAGAAAACATCAGAAAACTGCACAGTTTAGCCCCAGACTTTACAACCACCTTTTATGTGTCGTACTATGGGCTCGTTGCAAGTACAGAAGAATCCATAAATTAGGCCAAAAGGTTACGATAGGGTTCCTACTAGTTATAGGACCCACTATGAGTCGTATGGTGGCTCGTAGGCCATTTTTGATAGCTTTTTAATGAAGGTTATTTTGGTCCTTTTCCACCACTCCTAAGCCTAGGCTCGATGTTTTTATACCTAAATCAGCACCAAAACATATGATATGGTCTCTTTGGTATTGAAATATCCTCTATAAAGCATTGAAGAGAAATTCAAGAGAGGAAGATGAGCTAGGGTTTGATAGAGAACTTCAGAAATCTTCTAATTTTTTTCAAGATACTTCAAGATTCTAAACTCCCAGATATATAGGCTTACCAAAGTGTGGATTTATTTCTTCACACGCCCTTTTCTATTATTATGAGTAAAGAATTGAGGAGAGTTGAGATTTTTGAGATATTTCTTTTATTTTAACACATTATCTTTGTATTCGTCATGAAGTCTTACTTTATACTACATTACATGATATAATTCCTATGTTTTCATGAGCATGAATGGGAAATGTATATATGTATTTTCATTCTTGATAGCATGAACCCTAATTCACATGTTTCTATAGAATTTTATGCATAAATTGAGCATATTGAGTTGGGTAAATTAAGCATATTGAATTAAATGGTTTGATGAATATTGAGTTGAGTAACTTGAGAATACATGAGCATGAGGAGTATGTTGCATTGAGTCACATACATTATGATATATGATGTCTTGATTGCATTGCATGACGAGTGGATTGAATGAGTTTAAATAACCGTTTGAGTCTAAGCCGAGTTAATTATTTGAGTTCATTGATTGAGTTATTGAGTTGAGTATGAGTTGATATTTGAGTTGATGATGAGTTGAATTATGATGATAATGAGTCAATGATGACTTAATTGATGAGTTGTGCATGATTTAGTCTTGGAAGAAGTATCAAGCACTGAGCGGGTATCTGCTATAGTTCCACTTTAACCCATAAAACTATGTTTCCAACATAGGATAGTCGTTATAGCTAGTTTACTGGTTCCTATCCTATAAGTGGATATTTATTATGGATCCAAGAAAGAGTTGATTGCCCTTTTCTGTGGCAAGTTAAGGACGGGCATGACAACGATTCTGATTCGTTGTGCATCATCTAACTTAAAGTGGTGGGATGAGGATGTCGGTTAAGAGAAACTCACAAGAAACATTGATTGAGCATGATATTTCAAAATGAGTCTATCTATCATATACATATTTTTAAAGTTTTATTTACTTTAAATGTACATACATTGAGTTGAGTATGAGTTGTTGAGTTGAGATGCATAAGTCAAGCCTTATTTTAGTAAGCCATTTTATATGCTAGTATATTTCATGTACTGACGTCCATTTTGGGCCTGCATCATTTTATGATATAAATATAGCAGGGAGAGGGCTTCAGCACATATATCATTGAGGTTCAAATCAGTACATCCCTGAGTTTGGTGAGCCCTCCTAGTATCACGGAGGAGCCCTTTTATCTTGCATTATTTGGAGTACTTTTCTTTCTTTGATGAAGGTGGCCATGGTCTATCATAGCACATTTCTCGACTGATTAGTAGAGGCTTCGTAAATATTTTAGTGGAGGTTTTGGATAAGTCTCTATATCTAAACTATTTTTATTGATACTATGATACAATAGAGTTATTTCTATGTGTATATATGCTCTTCTTTGATACTTATTTATTAAATTATGCTTCTGTTGTTGAGTTTGATGTGACAATGGGGCCAAGTGGTTCTCTAGGGGGCTAGCGATGGTCTCTGAGTGTCAGCCACACAAAGGGTATTCACCCGGGGCATGACAGAGTCATAACTAAACTAGCGGTGTATCAGTGGGTGGTGCAGGTAATCCTGCTATAAACTAGGGTTGTCAAACGATCTTGGATAATCTTGTCAACTTGCTCTTACATTTCTTGCCGCATCTCATGCCTCATTTCTTCACATAGTTCCTATCTAATCTCTTGTGTCATCTCATGTTTCATCTCCTCCTTCATTTCTTGAAGGCATTCCTTTACTCGATTGTCAAAATCATGATCTTGAATTCGAGAAGTTGAAGAATATGACGAACTAACATTCTTATTTATATTAGCTTGTGAACCAAGGCCATAGATGTCTTCTTTTTTTAACCTCACCCACTTCATCCATGTAAATTTTTGAAAAATCAACTGTTGGAAACTTAACAGGTTCATCTACAGTCTGAGGTACATATATGACTTTAGACACTACAACATTCTGAAAATAATAAATTAATGATATTAAGCTAAGAAAAATAGTCAAGAACTATATACAAACATGATAGATATCACCTAACAACTTCATTAATTGGTATTAGTCATTTAATAAATAAATTTGTTATTAGTAGAAGCAACAATAGTATGAAACTCAATACAATATCTAGTTATCATAGAATTTTTGCTTAGCTAATATGATAAAAATTGCATTCCATTTAGTAGGATTTTCTTAAAAAAGAAATAGTGAACATTTTCCAAAAAATAAATGTTTTTGTTCTAAATGAATTCACCAAATAAAATGTGTGCCTCTATAGATGCAAAAATAGAACCAATATATAAGTACGAAGTACACAATACACAAAACGAAAAAAATTTAAGCCTTTGTATCATTCTAGGAAATACTAGAAACTCAACAAAAGATGGCAAAGATCAATTTTGAGAATATAGGAGGTACATATGTGATTTAAAGGAAATACAGTCATGGATTGATTAAATGCACATGGTCCTAGATGATCACATCATAGGTCTTCATAAACAAGTTAAAATACTCAAAAATGTAACACAAAAAGATTGAGCCAAAAGAAAATATCAAAAGAATTTTACAACCAACTACAAAGTCAATGAGAGCAAAGAAGAACATTAAAAACTTTTGTAAGCTATGTTAAAAAATAAAAATAGTATGTATAATCCAGTGGCACATCCACTAGTACATCTATTTGTTAATTCGAGGGACTTCAACAGGTGGATGAACATATTGGTAGGGTTTGTTAGTGTTATGGACTTGTAGGTTTACTATGTATAGTTTAGTTCTTCCTTATTGTATTACTTCTTAAACTATACTAATATGGTGTAAAATATATCGATCTTTCCTTTGAGTTTAATTGCATTGACAATCACACATACACACACACACTTATATATATATATATATATACTAGCAAAAACTATAACTGAGGAGTTAAATGGGATACATGAGGAGTGTACATGTAAATAGGACAGGCAGAACAATATTTAAATGGGGCATATGATCAAATGGAGCAGTACAGAGTAGGGAAAAACCTTAGCAGATAACACTTACCCTGCATTGTCTTCACCCTATAACCATTTTTGTATTTTTTAAAATAACTAAATCATAGGTGAGAGAGAGAGACTATGAAATCAAAGTTACTCAAGTTTATTATATTAGAAGAAAGTAAATACAAAGCTAATGTATTAAAATGAAGTTATGTCAGATTAAGTTGGAAAGAGGAAAGATATAATTCTATAATTTAAAGTTGCATATAGTATCATTAGAAAGCCGATTGCTTGCATATAATAGTGACATAATATTTATTAAACTTATTCCTCTACATGATTAGATATGAAAGTTCAAGCAAGTCTATACAATATAATGAGCAACTGAAGTTACTTACATATGTACTCTTAGACTTCAGTCCAAAAATTCATTCCTCGCTTTGATATGTGTTTTTTTCAAAAGCTCATGTGGATGAGGTGGTAATCCTAGAACAATTTTCTAAAATTGAATCACATATTTCATCATTATCACCAAAGAAATAACTTTAAAGAAACTATAATTTTGATAATATAAAATGACTATATCAGTGTCTTGCATGCTCTCTATGAGTACGAGAGCCTCCAGAGTGGCGTGAGGGACCACATCCTTCACCACATTTCTCATTGAGATGATGTTTTGAACACTATATAGATTTGGACTGAAAAGCCTCTATTTCAAGGTGAGGCTGCCAACTCTGCCAAATATATATATATATATATATATA
>JAOTQJ010098459.1:0-11662 GCA_025642045.1 Solanum sejunctum
GACCCTCTTAAGCGCTAGACGCACATATAGCCCATTAATGCGAGATTCAAGCACTTTTGAAAATTAGTGCTAATTTGCCAATACCATGTCATGTTTCATTTGCATTGTGCCAATATTGTAAGGTGTGGGGTGTTACACCTTGTTGGTCTTGAAATATTGGTGAATGTTGACAAACTTTGGTTGGGAAAAGGATCTTAGGCATTCTTTGGTTTTAATTGAGTCCAATTAGCCTAAATAGACACCAAATTCATTTATTTTATCCTTGTTGTCCCTTTTGAACCTAATCCTTTATATTGAAATCCTTAATTACAAGTCTTGAACTTTTTTGAAAAGATATCCCTCTTTTGAACCCTTATCCCTCCTTGCGTTTTGCATGCTTGTGATAAATGAGGCTTTAAGCCTAAGTTGAGGGTGATGTAGGAGCAAATGGAAGAGTGTCTACCACTTGGGGCCTTGTGAAAAGAAAAAAAATGAAGGGAGGAATGAAAAGAAAAGAAAAGGAATGCTTTCAAAATGAAAAGAAAAAAAAGAAAAAGTGCTTAAGTGAAAAGAATCCTCCAAAGTGTTGAACAATGGTTACAAGTGGGTCACCTAAATGAAATAGAAGGGTTAAATATGCACTGGTATGTGATGTGAAAAAGAAAAAGTTGAAAAGTTGAAAATGAATGAATGTTGTGTGTGGGACTTAAGGGGGTTTAGTCACTATTGTCCAAATTGTATCTAACCCTACCCCTTAGCCTACGATACAAGCCTAAAAAGCCCTTTGAGATTTCCAAACAAATGAAATTGAGCCAATGTTGATCGAAAATAATGGCAAGCCTATGGTGTGGCATGTGTGTACACAAGATGTGCTTTCGTTAAGTGTGGGTGTTTGAGTCCTTGTCCCTTGTTCAATATAAATACTTGTGTGTACTTTGGGGAATTTCTTTCTTTTTGTAAGGACATACAAATTGACATGGATTGATGATATGGAGGCTTTTCTAAGTTTCAGTCAAGTGGAACTTATTAGTTGACTAGGAGTTTGAGTCATTCCTTGAGAGTTTGTGTTGTCACTTGGTCATTCCTAGAAGTTGTACTTTGAATTGAAAAAGATACTTTTGAAATGAGAGGGATTTACTTGATAGGTATCCTCACACTTGTGCTAATTATTGGTACCAACCATTGTCAAGATCATGATTTGATTGTGTAAAAGAAAATTGGGAGTATGATGTTTAAGTCATTAGCCTACTAGTTTGGTTTTGTTTTTCTTGAAGACAAGCAAAGTCTTAAGTTGGGGATATTAATGAGTGCATAACTTGCACTCATTTCTTACTCTTTTCTTATAGTTTTATGTTGTTAATTCTACAACCTGTGGCTAATTTTTCTTTGAATGGTGTATGTTAAAGGTACTTATAGTGTAGATTTGGCTTAGATATGGAGAATTGAAGACTGGAGATAAATTGAAGCCAAAAGGAGCTGAAAATGCACAAAATAGTACCTGACAGTATATACACACCACGAACGTGGCATTCAGGACCATGATCGTGGAGTTGTAACATGCAAAGAAGCGTAAACGCACTAGTCCCAGGTGCGCAGACGAAGCTTAAGGAGACACAACCTCTGCAATCGCGGAATGTTGAGCATGATCGAGGAATGTTGCAGTGACCAGCATCAGCACAATTTCAAATATTCACTATTTTCAGTCCCAAAATTACAATATACATGCACTTCTAACCCTTATTCTTCATCATTTAGGAATAGATATAAGAATATTGATACATTCTTGAAGAAGAAGAAGAATACACCTTAGTGTAGATTTAGTTTAGGGTGAGGATTTAGAGCAAGTTTTCTACAAATTATTAAGTGGATTGAAGAGTGTGGGCTTCACTTGTATTATCATTGCTCACTCTTTCTTTCCTATTCTTTAATGCTAAATTTGTAGATTTAATTGAAGCTTGGTTATTGATTTATATATGGGTCTTGATTATTTCTCTTGCTTTCATACTTGGTTGATGATTTACTTGCAAAATCAAGAGGGTTTATCCCAAATTGCTTTAATTGCTTGAATTGATTTATGAATTCTTGCATATCTTCTTGTTTAACTTAGATTTGAGGTAGGTCCTTAATTCTACATTAATTCTTCAATTATTGCTCTAGTGGGTGTAGTTAAGGGGGAAGATTGCATGATAGTCATGTCTTTATAAGTTGAGAACCTCAGAGAGGAATCAACGACTAAGGTCTTGGATGTTTTGGTTTTTGGTGTTCAAGCTAGGAGTATCTTTGAGCATCTCATGTGAGAGGTCATAGTTGGCTCTTTTGAAGCATCATTTCCTTAGCCAGGGTGATTACAAATAACCTAGTCTACATAGGGTTAATTTGATGCTAAGTGTGATAGATCAATTGAGTATTGATTGATTCCCATATCCCCTATGCTTGCTCCTTTGCTTGACCAGTCCTTACCTAATTGTTTTTAGGAGTAGTGTTAGATTAGTTTCCCTCTAATTTACTTAGAACCCTTGTTTGGTGCTCGCCTATCAAGTCAAAATTTAGTAGTCATAGGTCCTTGCTCCGCTCATTCGCTGATATATTTTTCCATATGAGATTCAACCCTGACCTCTAAAATTGGGTAATACGGTGATGACGATCGCCCATTCTGCATTTGAGTAGTCGGGTTGTGTGACATCAACCCTCTACCACTATTCTCTTGCACTTCCTCACCAAAGTGTCAACACTCCTCATCATCACATACCATAACCATCTCAGCATTTCTCCACTCATCTTTTCTGCCATAGAGGACACTTCCACTTGTTCTCAGATAATCTCATTCCTAATTTTTTTGTTCTGTTATGTCAACACATATATCTTAACATCCTCATATCTACAATATGCTACTTTTGAACTTATATGTTCTTGATTAGCCAACACTTTGTCTTATACAATAAGGAAGGTCTAATCACCATTTTATAGAACTTACCTTTAAGTTTAGATGGTACCTTCTTATCACATAAGTCTCTAGAGGCAAGCCTCTATTTCATACATGCCGCCCTAATGCAATATACGACATAATCATCAATGTCTCCACTATGTTGGATTATAGACTCAAGATACTTAAAACTTTCTCACTTTGGGATAGTCTGATTGGAAAGTCTTATTTCCATGCCTGCTTCATCTGACACCACAATGAACTTCCACTCCAAATATTTAGTTTTGGTCCTACTCAATTTGAAACTTTTGACCTTTAAAGTTTGTCTCTACATCTCTAATCTACACTATCATGACCCAAAATTAGATCATGAGTAAAAAAAGAAAGACTAAGATAAAACAACCACACTTTGATTAAAATCCCAAAACGTGGAGTCATAATACAAGAGCTTCTAAATAGTAGGAAAGAGTAAATACAAGGCTATCTGATAAGAGAAATACAAAGTCTAATATCAAAAAAACTAGAATAGTCTCAACAGTACAACAACGACTCGATGTCTAGGCCTCACCACTATGATATTGGAAAAGACAAGAAAACTCCACATGAATGAAATGAACTACCATAAGGAATTCCCAGTGCTTAATCTGTATGGATGAAATAGAATAGATGTGAGTACACCAAAATTTACCCAATAGGTTCAACCGACTTAGTAAGAGAAATTGGATAAGCCTGTAATAATTGAGAACCCTTTCACCTACAATGAAGTGGTCAGTATGAGTCCTTTTTCTCTTTCCTTGGAGGCCACTGGATAGTCCCTCATCTTATTCCCAACATCACCACACTTAAAATAAATCTTAGTGCCAACCAAATACTTTCCTTGATGCTTCTTGCCACAATCTTAACAGATGGAGAAACGAAGCCTTTCCTTTTTGTACTTGGGAGCCAGAACATCAATAGAAGATGAAGCACCATCAACTCGGGCCCTCTTAGCATTCCTCTCCCTCTTTTTATCACCTAAATTCTTGAGAGTACCCACGTGTTAGATTAGTTAAGTGGTTATAACTTCAGCTAATGGCCATAGAGCATTGCATATCTCTATATTAGATATGTCATTGTTTTGAAATTGATCATCAAGCGAGGGATGATTACCATCTTGTACACCATTTAGAAGAGCCTAAGATATACACTAAAATATAATATATAGTAATCATAAATAAACCTTATGGGATTTAGCTCTATTGCATAATATAGACCATGAAGAAGTGAATAACTTCCTAAATGCCTCACAGCCTCCAATTCATAGTTGTGGCTCACTTCACAATCATGAATAAAACTCGACTCTATATGGTATGTTGGATTACCAAGGACCATTTATAAACTTAGTGATGTGATACCAAGCTTGTCACTACCCGAACCTAGGAGATAGATGTGACATGGAAATAAGAACCCAAAGGTCCCAAAATAAGCCTCTTAGATCATACATGCACTTCATAGGTTCAAATAATGAACAATATACGAGTAACAATATGGAATGGGGAATGGGACTAAGGGACAAATCATGGATAAAAGTGGAAAGCTCAACTTGGAAGTTCAGGACATAATCAAAGTGAAGTGGTAGTCCAAATACACCTCTAAACAAAACACAATAAAAAGAGCCAAAAATACAAGTGTGGACCCCTTAATACAAAGTCATAGAAGAAAATATATAATGTGTCTAAAATATCAAAAGTAAAGCTAGAAGATAAGGGTTTCGTTCTGATAGATGGGAACTCACCAAATGTTCAAAATCTTCACAATAAATCTAGCCACAAGGAGGAGGATAAGGTAGATTACTTGTCCCTATATGATTATAAGTATGTACTAAGTATGCAGGTATGTAATGTAATAAGTAAATATAATATAAAATAATATGTACCTGATATGCCCAAGTCTGAAGCTTCAATGATACAATCAATTTCAAAAAAAAGCGTGAAATAATACCATAATAATGCAAAGGAAGCACATTAGCGAATAGGTATGGGAAAAAAATCATAACTAAAAAAATCATACGAGCTATAATATGAAATATCGATGTTATACTCTACACCGGCCAAAGAGTAAGTCTACTTGCCAAGGTACACTTTAGAAACAAAAATACAAGATGGATCCACTAGTTGGAAGGCCTAACAAGGCAAAATAAAAAGGCCTAAAAAGGAAAAATAGAAATATTCTATGGTGTCACGTAGTTATGAGATTAGAATCTTTATATAAGAACTCTTAGATAGAGCCTCACTCCCAACTCATTCAGTGCTAAGTTAAAATCCCATGAAAATAGACAATGCATATTCAAAATAATCAAAGCTCAACTTAACTCAGAAGGTCTTATCTTGTCAAAACATATTTAACGTGTACTTAAGAATAGCTCCATAGCAAAATTTTGAAATAATTCAGAGTTGGTTTTGAATAACCCAATATCGATAAGAACATATGTGTGCTGCCAAAATACAACACTTTTGATGCTTAAAACATGAAATTTTATGTGTTTTCAATGCAATGTTAGTTAGATTTATGTGTTTTTGTCTTTACATTTGCAGGATTACAGGTTACCCATGATTGTTTGGGAAAATAATAGAAGTTGCTAGTTTTTGCTATTATACGAGATCCCCTATGGGTTGTAGATCATTCTACAAGTCGTAGGAAGGTTTCATGAAGATTTCCAGTGAAGAAAAGGATTCTAAAGTTTATTATATAAACATGTAGATGAGTTGTAGAGGAGTGTATGAGTTGTAGAAGAGGATTCGTGCCCTGAGGATTACAGAATTGGACTTACAGAAATATCATCAGAAGAACCCCCTTTATGGGTCATAAATCACTTTACAAGTCGTAGAGGGGTGTCGTAGAGTTGAGGTCCGAAATTCCAGCAGCTGAGTACGAGACCCCAATTACGGGCTGTAGAAGTTAATACGGGTCGTAAAACACCTTTCGCATGGCGTGCCAACTAGTTCTCCTATTTTGTTTTGGATTTGAATTTTAATTATTACACATAGAATTTTTAGATTATTTTTCAGAAGTTTCACCTAGTACTCAAAGAACTCAATATTTTGAGAGATAAAATTATATGATAATATTGGAGATTCTTTGAGAATACGTGTGGTTTAGTTCAACCTTTAAGCTTGTGATTTTCATTGAAGTTGGATTGCTTGTTCTTAATTCTATTGTGTGAGTGTTTAATTATGTCTTCTCAATTGATAATTCCTACATCTACACATAGCATGAGTAGCTAAATCCACAATTAGAGTTGTGGGAACCATGAAGAACTAACAAAGTAAAACTGGATAATTCATAATTCTTGGAAGGTATATATGCATGTATTAATTAACTCTCTTCGTTTTGTATGTCTTCAAGTGGTGGAAAACACTAGAACTTGCCTAGTGTTATTGACTAGACTGAGGTAGTAATGAATAGGAAAAAAATAAATTAATAGTATTCGATTGATGTGTTCTTGTCTAATCAACCAAACTGCGCCAAGGGGAGGTTGTACTGGGACTAGTAAGTAATGGTTAGTAATGCACACTATGGAGATGGGCCAAATCACATAGTGAAATTCACCTCTCACCTTTGACCAAAGGGCTTGGTGAACATAAATTATCTTCCTGCATGCTATGCACTAGAAATGAATTAGGTTATTTGGTGATGCTGAGTTGGGGAATCATGGGTAACACAATACCCTAGTTTCTCTCCGTTGTTGACTTCTCTCTTGTGATAGTTAGTTAGTTTTATTTTTTCATTGATTATTGTAAACCCCATCCTCTTTGGGGAATTAAGTTGGTCAATTATTCAGATTGCATATTAGTGAATTCTCTTGAGTCTACTTATTCTCTGTGAGTTTAGCCCTAACTTTGGTTAGCTTATATATCTTGATAACGACCGCTTTAGCATCTAAAAAGGAGGTGTAACTGTGGTGACATCAACATATAATTCTTGTTCTTGTTCAAAATCATATGCTCAAGTCCATGCCATAAAGGTCAATATCTAGAATTTATAAATCAACTTAAATCAGACTTGAGTATTTGTAAAATAATATTAAAATCATGTAATTGAATCATAAGAAAGCTTAAAATAATCAATTAAGTAATACAGGTTCGAAATCATATTAACCCATAAGAGAGTTTCAAGTTTAAAAGTGTAGATTATATTAAATCATGTAAATTTGTAATGCTTAAATCAAATTATGTAAAACCATGATAAATATTCATAGATAAACATAAGAATGAATGAATAACCATAATCTAAAAAAATATCAACTAATATGCAATTACCCCTAATTCAAATCAAAAATTCGTAATTCAAAAATTAGGTTTTTGAAGAGCACTTCTTTGTTGAAAGGAAACCAAGAATCAATCCACATACCTTTAACCCATGTAATCTCTTAAAGAAAACTTAAGGGAAAAGCTTGGTACTTTAATTGTGTTCTTGAAATCCAATGAAGAATCTTGAGAGCCTTGAAATTGGATGAAGAATTAGGTGAAGACTAGAGAGGGTTTTGAGAGAGTTTTTGTGTGATTTTAGGCTTAAAATGACTAAATAAAGAGAGAATCATATCTATATAGGTGTTAGCATATTACTTAATTACCTTCCGCTGAAACAGAATACTTTCAGAATTTTTTAACAATGGCGCAGCAAGTCCTCGACGCGGACTTATTGCTAACCCAATTAGTTTGCATAATTTCATCAATAAAAGTATTTTTTTTGACACGGGCGACCTATATATTGTGGGTAACCATTTTTCCATGTAATTCTGCTTTCTAAATAAGAATATGAAGTCGTTAAATTTATAGATTTTAAGATATTCAAGAAATCCACTATATGGTATTTTTCGAGTAGCGTCAGAGGTGTTACAACTCAAGCCTAAGGTATTAGGTTCTTCCTATTCTAAATGGTCCTGCTTCTTTTGCTCTTATGCTTTCATAACATGACATACATACATGTGCATGAAAATGGTTTAAATTGTGTGTTGACAAGAGTTTTAATGTCTCCAATGGTAAAATATTTTATTCTCAAGTTAATTCTTTCAAGCTATGTTCTAGCTCATTCGAGGATGAATGTTCCTAAAAAGGAGATGATGTAAGGACCCAAACCTCGGGAGCCCTTAACGATGCTTAAAAATTGGGTTTCCAATGTTTTTTACCAAGGTGCCTCTCCAAGGTCACCTAGTAGTGGAGAGGTCCACGAGCCATGGAGGTACCCTGGGGGTGTCCCTTGGCCATTTATAGGCTTCTTGTGGCTTCGGCGGAGGTTCAAGGCCAAGTGGCCCTCTATGGAGCCTTTCACAGCTCGTGGTCCTTGCTACTGGCCATGCAAAGGGCTCTTGGAAGGTGCCCTAGCCTTGAAGCCACTATTTTGGCTAAGAAAGCCACCAAGGGCAGTTGTACGGTCTATAGAACCCACTGACCATAGTAGGCTCCTGTGGAAGGATCTTGCGGTAAATTTTTCTATGTTTGGAAGTACTGTCTCAGAATTTAGGATTTTTCACAGACATTACCATAGACCATGAAGCCTTTAGTGGAAAGACCCTTGGCCAAACTTTTCTAAGTGTTGAAGGGGGGTTTTCACGTGTACTTATATGGTTAGTACATGGTTGCACGAGCCGTGGAGCCTAAAGTGCACGGGTCCGAGAATATTTTATTATTCCATTTCATTAAGGGTCCTATCATAATTTTGTTCACTTGTAAGGCCCTTTTATGATTTTTATGGATATCGAAGACCCCTAATCATCCCCTCACTTATTCATTACACTCCATTCTCAATTCAAACACTTAGACTTAAAATTCAAATTCCCAAAACTCAACTCAAGTCAAGCTTTGAAGACTCAAAGAAAGCATCTATTTCAAGTCTAATTCATCTTTTTTATCCTAACATCTTCAAGGTATATGGTATTGATTCATTATTCCCTTCCAATTATGAAGAACCAAAAATCTACTTCTTTATATTTGTGATTTCTAAATATGAATTGAAAATGGGTCTTTCAAACTAGTTTTAATTTGTTAAAATTGACCTATGGGCCGAATTTAATTATTGATTTTATGATCATTTAAGTCTTATTATTATGATTTACATAGATTTTATGAAGAATTTAATATGCATGTCCTTTTAATTTATGAATCTATGCATCGATAAATTCAAGTATGCTTTAATTATTGATTTCTTCATGGATTTCGTATGATTTCACCTTATTATGATATTTTAAATATGTATTCCTAATACCCATGCAATTGCTTCATTATTCATGGCATATGCATCAAAGAACAGGTATTTTAATGAGATTTATTATGTGGGTCAAGACCCAAATATAACTATGACTATGTTTTCAAGCACATATAGTTATGATGTGACATGTGATCACATAATATCTGTGATATGGCTTTTAAGCATTTATGGGTGGGAATTTACCAACCTGTACAAGTATGGATGAGCTATTTCATATGCTATCAAAGTACAACACATTTTATGCTTAAACCTTACAATTTTATGTGTTCTCAAATGAATGTTAGTAGATTTTATATGTTTTAATGTTTGTTTTGCTGGATTACAGGGTTGGCACAATTTTTGAACTAAGTGTGTAGATTTTGCTTAAGCAGAGGTTTCAGGAGACCTTTCATGAGCCATAACGAATTCTACGGGTCATATATCTAGCTTCGTACAAAATTCTAGTGAGAGGTATTTTTTGAAGTTAACTCTACTAATATGCAGATGAACTGTAGAAGATCATACAAGCCATAGACCTAGTGTCACGCCCTGAGAATCAGAAAGTGGGGAGTTGCTGAAAAGTCATTAGACAAAGCGCCTACGGGCCGTAAAATATTATATGTACCATAGAAAGGTGTCATAGAAGTCAACTCCAAAATGAAAGATGTAATCCATGAAAGCCCGTCTACGGGCCATAAAATATTATATGACCCGTAGAGATGCTGATAGAGTCTGCCAACCCAATTATCCTAATCCATTTTGATTTTGTATTTTAAATATTATAAATAGGTTCTTTAGGTTATTTTTCATGAGTAGCATGAGAGAACAACGTGGTAATAGCAGAGGAACATGAGAGAATAGTAGAAACACTTCTGAAATATTATTTCTTACTCTTAATTCAATCTTATGATTCTTGGTGAAGAGTTTGATTAGTTGTGCATAATTTTCTTGTTTAAGTGCTCAATTATGTTATTTAAATTTATGATTCTTCTGTCTACACTAATCATGAGTAGCTAAATCACAACTAGGGTTGTAAGAACCATGAAGAACTAAGAAGGTAGAACCGAATAATTCATAATTCTTAGAAAGTGTGCATACATATATTAATTAATTATCTTTGGTTTGAATGCTTTTTAACAGTGGTCAACGTTAGAAGTCGCCTAGTGCTATTGACTGCATAAAAATAGTAATGAATAGGAAAAGAGATTAATTAACAGCATTTGATTGATGTTTCTCATCTAATCAAACAAACTGGGCAATGGGAGGTTGTACTGGAATAATAGGTAAGGGTTACAAATGTCACACTGCGGGGATGGATCAAATCACATAGTGAAATTTGCCTCTCGCTTAGATCAAAGGGTTAGGTAAACTTAACTTACCATTTTGCATAATACACATTGGAAAAGAATTCCTTATTTAGTAATACCGAGCCCGGGGAATCATGGGTAACATAATACCCTCATTACTCTTCCTATAGATTTAACATTTGTCTTAGTTTAGGATTACTTTGCGTAGTTTTTAAACCCCCTCCCCCCTCCATTTTTTGGGGAGATAAGTTGGTTAGTCCA
Source organism: Solanum sejunctum (assembly GCA_025642045.1). Taxonomy (NCBI): domain Eukaryota; kingdom Viridiplantae; phylum Streptophyta; class Magnoliopsida; order Solanales; family Solanaceae; genus Solanum; species Solanum sejunctum. The sequence goes on from JAOTQJ010098459.1 coordinate 10,696, forward strand.
TCTGAATTGCTTTGAATTTTTCTAAGTCTACCAAATTCCTTGTGGGATTGACCCTAACCTCGGTAGATTATATATCTTGATAATGATTGTTTTACCTTCAAAAAGGAGGTATAGCTTGGGTGACGTCAAGATTTGGCACTGTTGCCGAAGAATGTGGCAAGACTTGTTTAATTTGACTAGTTTAAGAATTAATCCTTATTTTTCTCATTTTACATTTTTGTTTTTTTTGTTTTATTTCATGATATAGGTGTCATGTATGCCCAACATGCAAAGTCTAGGCATTCCATTGACTCCATTTGACCCAAAGATCCAGAGAAGATTAAGAAGGATGGCCTAAGAAAATGCGAACAACATGATGAATGCAACTTTAAATCAGAACCAGAATGAGAATAATGACAACTCACCTCCTCTTAAGGGCATTGATCTATAGCCATAGGACTTCAATGCCAAAGCTTATCAGTGGAAGCAATATCAATTAAATCCTATTGCTATGGATGTGACTAGACCCATTATGTTACCACTACTATCAGATGACACAAAGTTCGTGGTTTCAAGTGGATTGCTTCAAACACTATAGAACCATGGGTTGTTTGTGGTCCTACCATCATAGGATCCATATAGTCATCTACACAACATCATGTTTGTTTGTAAAAGTGTAATTGGGAACACAGAATCTATCTATGATATTGGGACTTCGTGTCTTCCTATTATCTTTAATAGGCAATATAGTGATATGGCTATTCGAGCTCCTAGAGAGTTTGGTCACCAGTTGGGTAGAGTTGTAGAAGGTCGTTTGGAAGAGGTTCTTCCTAAGATCAAAGAAGCTCACATTGAAGGATTAGATCAAAAACTTTAAGCAACTTCCTAGTGACTCGATCAGTACTGTTATACCGAAAAATGGCTCTTTTTGAAAAAGAAAATAAAAATTAATTCGAAAATCGAAAAGCGATTTAAACTCAATTAATTT
>JAOTQJ010098470.1:0-11662 GCA_025642045.1 Solanum sejunctum
TTGAGTAATAGCAATTCATCATCCCAGGTATGTAAAGGCTACCAGAGCATGGAATTGTCCTTCTATGTGCCCAATATATGTAGTAGATTGATAATTGATAATTAAGGGTCATTGAGTTGTGATTCATGAAGAACTTCTTGAACATCATCTTATACATATATATATATATATATATGTATGTATGTATCTCAAATTGATGATCATCATACTTGTATTTACTTATTATATGCATTGTTGTATGATTGTTAATCTAAATTGCATGATTCACCTTATTTAATACTGCAAGAACGAACTTGGGGTAATGTCTAGAGTCTTTATTGTCTGAATATGATGATTGATAAAGTCTAAGTCTTGAGATGCGTGCTGTGATGGCTGAAATAGATGAAGTTGATATCCTTGAGGTTTAAATAAGTTTTTGATAGAGTTTAAAAGGAAGAATTTTTTTCTTGAGTTGACAGAATGATAGATGAGATGAGGTCCCTGCCTGAGAGGGGGGTTAGTTGCATAACCAGCTTGAGATTGATAGACTTATGAGCATATTGAGTCTTGGGAGGAATATTAGCACCGAAATAGATAAGAGTGAGCCCCATTCATACTCATTAACTACGTGGCCAGCGTAAAAGACGATTGGACCATGAAAGTGGATGTTTCCTTTGCCCCGCAGAGGGCTTGACAGATTTCTTTTGCGATCCCCGATAGACTTATCTTGTACCCTAGCAAGGTACTGACGGATATGGCAGTGACATCTCTTCACTATATCATTACCGGGATCATAGGTTGTGGCTATCGCTTATAGAAACTCCCAGATAGGTTCCTTGTTGATAGTACTCTAAGGTTGATGTGATTTTGTAATGTCTTGATGGATAATGAGGCGATAGAGTCTAGTCCTTTATTCTGAGTGATTATGAGTGATTGATAAGCTGATGTGACACTTATACTATTTATTTTAGCCTATTTTACATACAATATATTCCACGTACTAACGCCCCTTTGGTGCTTTATTATATTATGATGCAGATTCTGTAGACAGAGCACTTCAGCAGCCTAATCGTTGAGGTTCAGAGTTCTTGATATCAGATAGTGGTGAGTCCTCCCTTGCTTTCGGAGGATGATTATTTCTTTATCTTTATTTCCGTATTTTCTATTATTATGGTAACCATGGCCTGTCATGGTACATTACTAGATGTTAGTTATAGAGGCCTTGTAAACATAGATAGTTGATTGTTAATGTCGAAATTGCTTATTTCCCATTTATTTTCTATTGAGATACTTCTTTTATTCTTTAAATCATAGTGAATGTGATAGCCTGCTGATAGACTATTATTCTATTTAATCTTCCGCTTATGAGTTGATTAAACGAATGCAATAAGACTAGGTGGCCCGCTTGGGGACTAGCAATAGTCTTCGAGTGCCAGTTACATCTAGGGTGCCTTCTCGGGGCGTGACAAACTTAGTATCAGAGCATAGAGTTCGAGTGTTCTAGGGAGTTTACAAAGCTATGTCTAGTAGAGTCTTGGTTATGGGTGTGTTGTGCACCACACTTTATAAGCAGGAGTCTATAGGAATTAGGAGAAGTTTCCCTTCTTTCATATTCTGGATTCGTGCAATGGAGCTTAACTTTATGGAAACCTTATTTTAACTCGTGCATTTTATGCTTATAAAAAATGCCACCAGAGAGGACAATCGCTTAGAGAGATACCCTAACCCCATCCCCAACTGCTGAGAATGCTCAACCCGAGGCCCCACTTCAGACCGAGGTTAGGAGACAGGGACGCCCTGCTAGGATTGTTGAGGTCCCACAGGCTCCCCCTGCTCAGCCCCAGCCAACTCCCACTACTAAGGCAGAATTTAGTGGAGCCATTGCCATGCTAACATAATTGGTGGCCTCCCAGGGAAACAGTCATGGTTCCCAAGCTCCTAGCTCTAGCTCACAGGAGCCCTCGGTGGCAACCCAACTCAGACACTTTTTGTGGATGAACTCGCCAGTTTATGTGGGGTCAAAGGTGGAAAAAGACCCACAGAACTTTATTGATGAGATATATAGGATTCTAAAGGTGATACATGCTGATGAGATCGAGAGAGTTAAGCTTTCTTCCTATAAGCTGAAGGATGTTGTGAACATATAGTACAACCAGTGGGAGGAGAGTAGAGGTAAGAATGTAGAGCCTGCAACCTGGGAAGAGTTTGAGACAACCTTTCCAGACCATTTCTTTCCTTAGGAGTTGAGGAAGGCAAAGGTGGATGAGTTCGTGAATCTAAAGAGAAGGGATGACCGTGAAAGAGTACAACCTCAGGTTCGTCAAGCTGTCCAGGAATGCTCTAGAGATGGTGAAAGACATGAGGGCGAGGATGAGGAAGTTCTTGTCTGGTCTAGGAAGACATGTGCAAAAAGAGTGTAAGGCTGCTTTGGTGATTCCAGGCATGGACATTGCCAGGCTTATGGTGTGTGCCTAGCAGACAGATAAGGAAAAGAAAAAAGATAGAGAAGAGAAGATGAGCAGGAAGGCAAAATAAGTAGGACATGAGCCTAGCTCGCAGGAATAGAATAAGGGCGACTAGTCCTACTATCAGAGGAGATCATCTCATCTTGTATTGTCTGTACTGAGTGCTCCCATTCAACCAAACAAATATGATCAGAAAACTCATGGTTATCAGAATTTCAGGGCTCCAAGTGTCCAATCTCAGGCCAGTGTGATCCAAGGCACGAGGGGAAAGCCACCTTGTGGCAAGTGTGGTAAGATTCATATAGGAGAGTGTCGTGCTCAAAAAGATGTTTGTTATTTATGTGATAGGCTGGTTACTTTAGCTATGAGTGTTCCAAAAGAAGATGAGATAAGGGGAGTAGCAGACCCTTGTCATTCGCAGCTCCTCCAGCAGGTAATCAACAGAGAGGTGCTACTTGTCATGACCCAAGCCTAGGGCCTAGATGTGACACAGTGTAGAGGAAACCAGAAAGGACCTCAAGCAAGCCTCTTAGATCATCATTACACATCCTTGGTCGCCGAAGTAATAAATCAAGCATCAAAAGATAAAAGAATGGGGAAATCGGGGCTAAGGGGAACCACTTCCATATATTCATAATTAAGAGACAAGAGTCAAACACATACCACAGATGCATAATATGTCCAACAACACCTCTAATGCATAGATAAGAGCGGGGGCCAAGACAAAGTAACCAGGCTCACCCTCATAGTCAAATAGACAATAAAGAAGAATATCTCAATACATAATAGGAGAAACATAGACTAAGGTCCCCAAAGTGGAGGACTCACCACTAGCTTGAATAGCACCGAACTAGTCACATAGAGGAGGATGACCAACTTGAACTCCAGTTCCTACATGGTGACATCATGTAGGTATAGAGTATGCGTTAATACATTTGACTGTACTAAGTATGTAGGATAAAATGCAACAAGAATTAAGAATCATAATCAAAATGCATAACAATAAGCAATAGACATAATATAATAATATGGGATGTATGATCAATGCATAAGTAAAACATGTTTAAGCAACTCATACTAATATAGGATATCATATGTGTAAAAGAAACCAAGCTAGATTTCCAAATATACAACCCTTTGGTAGGTTAGTGATTATGTTTCCCTATCGCTTAGGTGGATGAGTACAAATCCCCATCTAAGTTGGTGATAATGCCGCCCCATCACCATGGTGGAGAAGTACAAACCCATCCCTAGGTTAATAAGTACAAACTCCCATCTAGTTTAGTGATGATGCCACCCCATCACTAGGTGGAGAAGTACAAACCCTTCCCTAGGTTGATGTGTACAAACCCCATCTAGGTTATCCAGTTTCTTAGTCCCCCCGAATTGGGTATGGTCTAATGCAACACTTTATATAGAATTTATCATATACATAAGCTCATTTCATTATCATATAATCATTCTTATCATATCTCATGCTTTGGACCTTCAACTCCTCAAGAAACCACATCTAGACATTTTATCAAACACCTTAAGGGTGTGTAATGCTAGCATAAAATCATGAAATATAGAGATGAAATCATGAGAGAAAATTCATTGTAAAATCATCAATTAACACTTTCCAACACCCTCAAGCAATATACATCAAAATCCCTTCTCAAATCTTACAATAGATCAAAGATTTATAGCTCAAGACATGGCATAACAGTCACAACTTTACATTGCTTTAACATAGTGTGCAGTAAATTTCATGATAAACAAGATCTATTTCATAAATCAACTTTAAATCATGCAATTTGAGTAAAAGAAGGCTTGGATATCATGGGTGAAAGGAACCCATGAAAGAAACTCACATACCTTAGCTTAAAGATGAACTTGGTGAAGATTGGAGATGGAGACTTGAAGCTTGAAGAAGAACATAGAAGGAGAACCTTAGCTTAGGATAAGGGTTTGGGACTTGAATTAGGGAGTGAAAATATGGCTAAGTGTTTTAGTGAGTATTGGGGAATATGTAGGATGATATGAGGGTGAAATAAGTTTAAGTATAGGTAAAAACACGGTTGAGAACACTTAGGCCCAAGACCTCAAAGCCTTAGACTGAGATAGAAATCACTGGCAACAAAATACACAGGTCCACGATACAGACTTATTGCGGAGGCCAAATTAACACATGTCCGCGACGGTTGCATGTCGCGGTGCTATCGCGGATCGTCTTTGGAAATTAAAATTTTAGAAATTTGAAATTGTGATTCGATTGCTCTAAAATCGATGTTAGACCCTTTTCCCCCTAATTTTGACCCCCTAAATAAGAATATAAAGTTGAATTTTCATTATCGCGCATGAATGCTGAGATATATGGAATTTAAAATTTCAGATATTCTGAGGCATATTTTCAAGCACATTTTGGGGTCATGTCACTACTACTGGTACAGGAGATAGGATGTATTACCTTTATGCTATGGGTAATCAACAGGACCAGGAGGCTGCACTAGACGTAATTACGGGTATGTTTCGAGTCTATACCTTTGATTGCTATGCATTGATTGATCCTGGTTCCACCTTATCTTTTGTGACCCCTTATGTGACTAGTAAGTTAGAGGTTCTCCTAGAGTGTTTGCATGAGTATTTTTTTATTCCTACCCCTACTGGTGAGTCTATCTTAGCTGAGAGAGTTTGCATGGATTGTGTAGTGTCTATCTATCATAGAGACACCTTAGCCGACTTGGTAGAGTTGGAGATGGTCAATTTTGATGTAATAATGGGCATGGATTGGCTTCATGTTAGTTATGCTTCTGTCAATTATAGAACTCTGATTGTTAAGTTCTAATTCCCTAATAAGCCTATCCTAGAGTGGGAGAGAAGTTCTATTGCTCCTAAAGGCAAATTTATCTCTTATCTTAGAGTTAGCAAGTTGATCTCCAAAGGTTACATTTACCACCTCATGCGAGTTAAGTCTGATGATGTTGAGTCTGTTACTCTTGAGTCAGACCCTATTGTAAATAAGTTTCCTGAGGTGTTTCTTTATGATCTTCTTGGAGTCCCTCCTGATAGGGAGATTGACTTTGGGATTGATGTTCTTCCTGAGACCAAACTCATTTCAATTCCATTTTATAGAATGACCCTCGCAGAGTTGAAAGAATTGAAAGAACAGTTGAAAGACCTGCCAGAGAAAGATTTTATAAGGCCTAGTCTCTCACCTTGGGGTGCTCCTGTCCTGTTCATACATAAGAAAAATAGTTCTCTCAGAATGTGCATAGACTATCGACAGTTGGATAAGGTCACTATAAAGAACAAATATCCTCTTCTCAGGATAGATGATCTATTTGACCAACTTCAGGGTACTACTTGTTTCTCCAAGATAGACCTCAGATTGGGTTATCATTAGCTAAATGTGAGGGAAAATGATATTCCGAAGATAACTTTTAGGATATAATATAGCCACTTTAAGTTCTTGGTCATGTCTTTTAGGTTAACAAATGCACCTGCAACTTTCATAGACTTAATGAACAGTGTATTTAGACTGTATCTGATATGTTCATAATTGTGTTCATTGATGATATTTTGGTATACTCGAAGGATGAAGAAGAGCATGCTAATCACCTTAGAGTAGTTTTGCAAACACTCAAAGATCATGAGTTATATGCAAAATTCTCAAAGTGTGAGTTTTGGCTCAAATTTGTGGCTTTCTTGGGCCATGTTGTGTTAGGATAGGGTATTTGGGTAGATACACAGAAAATTGAAGTAGTTAAAAACTAGCCAATACCAACTTCTCCAATCAAAATAAGGAGCTTCTTGGGTTTAGCAGGGTACTATCGTAGATTTGTTGAAGGCTTCTCTTCTCTGTCAGCCCTATTGACTAAGCGGACTCAGAAGAAGGCCAAGTTTCAGTGGTATAAGGCATGTTAAAGGAATTTTCAGGAGTTGAAGACTAGATTAACTTCAACACCAGTGTTAACTTTGCAAGATGGGATGGGGGACTTCGTGATATATTGTGGTGTATCTCGAGTGGGATTGGGTTGTGTACTTATGCAAAGAGGGAAGGTTATAGTTTATGTTTCCATAAAACTTAAGATTCATGAGAAGAACTATCTGACTCATGACCTTGAGTTAGCAACAGTGGTGTTCGTACTTAAAATCTGGCATCACTACTTGTATGGAGTGCATGTGGATGTGTTCACTGACTACAAAAGCTTGCAGTACATGTTTAGACAGAAAGACCTCAACCTGCGATAGACGAGATGGCTGAAGTTGCTCAAGGATTATGATATGAGCATTCTCTACCACCCAGGCAAGGCTAACATTGTTGCTAATGCTCTTAGCAGGATGTCTATGGGTAGCACTGCCCATGTGGAGGAAGAAAAGAAAGAACTAGCGAAGGAAATGCATAAATTGGCTCGACTAGGAGTGCAACTTGAGGATAACAATGAAAGTGCGGTCAATGTCCAGAGTGGTTCTGCTTCATCCTTAGTGTCAGAAGCGAAGGAGAAGCAAAACCAAGACCCTGTCTTGTTCCAATTGAAAGAAGTGGTTCACAAGCAGATGGTGATGGTTTTCTCCAAATGGGGAGATGGGGTATTGAGGTATCAAAGAAGATTATGTGTGCTCGACATTGATGGTGTTCAAGATAGGATCATGGTCGAAGCTCATAGCTCCAGATATTCCATTCACCCTAGATATACTAAGATGTATCACGACTTGAGAAAAGTCTATTAGTGGAACGGGGTAAAGAAAGACCTTGCTAAGTTCATCTCTAAGTACCCTAACTGTCAATCGGTTAAGGTTGAACATCAGAGACCACACGGGTTAGCTCAAAATTTTGAAATTTCGGAATATAAGTAGGAGATGATCAACATGGATTTCATCAATGGTCTTACTAAGATCCCGAAAGCAGCATGATTTGATATGGATGATTGTTGACAAGATGATGAAATCAACCCTCTTCTTGGCAGTTAAGACAACTTATGCAGCTGAAAAGTATGCCCAACTGTATATTCGTCAGATTGTAAGGTTGCATGAGGTTCCTTTGTCCATAATTTTGGACAGAGGAGCTTAATTCACTTCTCAATTCTGGAGATTTTTTCAGAAAGAATTGGACACGAAAGTACATCTGAGCATAACTTTTCACCCTCAGATGGATGGATAGGCAGAGCGCACCATTCAGACTTTGGAGGATATGTTGAGAGCGTGTGTCATTGACTTCAAAGGAAATAGGATAATCATCTACCGTTAATTGAGTTTGCATACAATAACAGCTACCATGCTCGCATTCATATAGCCCCTTATAAGGCATTATACGAGAGGTGATATAGATCATTGATTGGCTGGTTCGAGGTTGGTGAAGCTGAGTTGATTGGGCCTAATCTCGTACAAAAGTTTATGGAGAAGGTGAAAGTCATCAAAGAAAGGTTGAAGATAGCCCGGAGTCATCAGAAGTCATATACAGATGTGAGGATAAGGGACTTGGAGTTTGAGGTAGATGATTAGGTATACTTGAAGGTGTCTCCCATGAAAGGTGTCATGAGATTCGATAAGAAGGGAAAGTTAGGTCCACGTTATATCAGACCATACCAGATTCTAAGAAGAATAGGAAAGGTTGCTTATGAGCAAGACTTACCTTCCAAGCTAAATGGAGTTCACCCAGTGTTGTATATATCAATACTAAAGAAGTGTTTAGGAGATCCTGCCTTTGCAGTTTTTGTGGGGAGTACGGGCAGTGATAGATAGTTTATCTTATGAAGAAATTCTAGTCCAGATCCTTGACTGACAATTTTGTAGGCTGAGGAACAAAGAGATAGCCTCTGTTAAGGTCCTATGCAGGAATCAATTTGTTGAAGAAGCTACTTGGGAAGCTGAGGAAGTGGTGAAACTCAAATACCTGCACCTATTCGTATCTAATGATGATGATGTTGAAGGTAATATCCCTATCCTTAAAGCTATTGAAATTTCCATTCGATTTGATATATTGATTTTATTAATGAGCCTAATATTGAGATAGATATATGATGGATAGTAAGAGTTTGATAGTTCACGAGTGAGGAATGAGGTGAGTTTTGAGGTTACTTGTGCTTTTATTCTATCCTTACTCATCATTTGAGGACAAATGATCCCAAGGGGGAGATGATGTAACACCCCGTGAAATTATCAAAATGCCCCTAAAATGTGATCGTGCGCTCAACGCATCTTCCAAAGCTCCAATGGGAAATTCAAAACTGAATTTGTGATCAGCGTAAAACATCAAGTCAAAAAATGGTCTCGACCCGATTTAAGAGCAACCCGAGTGAAACTAAAATTTTGCTAATTTTTATTCGGGCAGTGTCTGTCGGCATCCTTGTCACGACGTGGACAAAATGTGCACTGTAACTTTGGTTTTTTTAAATTTCAATAGGAATCCCATATTTTCAGAAAAGGACAAAAATACACTGGTCCGCGCCCTTGGCACGAAATGAACCTGTGTATATTTTTTTTAGTTTTTCTTTTAATTATAGGGAGGCCATTTTAGTCCTTCCTAACCTATTTTAATACCCCAAGCCGTGTTTTTATGGCTTATTTCGTACGAAATGGTTTCAAAACTCATATTTTTCTAAGGCAAAATATAAGTTTTGAGAGAAGAAGAAAAAGGGTTGAGGAATTCCAAGCTTGAGTTCATTTCTTATTGAGGGATAACAAATTAATCATCCTAGGTATGTAAAGGCTACCCAGAGCATGGAATTGTCCTTCCATGTGCCAATACATGTAGTAGATTGATAACTGATAGTTGAGGGTCATTGAGTAATAATTCTTGAAGAACTTCTTGAACATTATCTTTATTTTTTGAACATTATCTTTAATTTTGTATATATATATATATATATATATATATATATAATCTCAAATTGATGATCATCATACTTGTATTTACTGATTATATGCATTATTGTATTATCATTTATCTAAATTGTATGATTCACCTTATTTAATACTGTAAGAACGAACTCGGGGTAATGTCTAGAACCTGGATTGTCTGAATATGATGATTGATGAAGTCTGAGTCTTGAGATAAGTATTGTGATGGTTGAAATAGATGAAGTTCATATCTTTGAGGTTAAATGAGTTTTAGATAAAGTTTGAAAAGAAGAATTTATTTCTTGAGTTGGTAGAATGATAGATGAGATGAGGTCCCTATCTGAGATGGGGGTTGGTTGTATAACCCACCTAACATTGATAGATTTATTAGCATATTGAGTCCTGGGAGGAGTATTAGCACCGAAATGGGTAAGAGTGAGTCCCGTTCGTACTCATTAACTACGTGGCCAACATAGGAGAGAATTGGACTGTGAAAGCGGATATTTCCTTTGCCCCACAGAGGGCTTAACAAACTCTTTTGGGATCCCCGACATACTCGTTCTATACCCCAACAAGGTACTGGACAGATGTGGCAGCGACATCTCTTCGTTGTATATCACCGGGCTCATAGGTGGTGGTTGTCAGTTATAAAAACTTCTACATAGGTTCCTTATTGATAGTACTCTGAGGTTGATGTAATTGTGTGATGTCTTGATGGATACTGAGGCGATAGAGTCCCGTCCTTTATATTGAGTGAGGATGAGTGATTGATGAGCTGATGTTACATTTATACTATTTACTTTAGCTCATTTTACATACATTACATTCCATGTACCAATGCCCCTTTGGTGCTGCATCATTTTATGATGCAGATTCTATAGATAGAAGACTTCAATAGCCTAATCATTGAGGTTCAGAGCTCTTGATTTTAGATCGTGGTGAGTCCTCCCTTTCCTTCGGAGGATGATTATTTATTTATATTTATTTCAGTATTTTCTTTGATTCTGGTAACCATGGCCTATCATGGTACCTTTCTAGATGTTATTTATAGAGGTTTCGTAGACATAGACAGTTGATTGTTGATGTTGAGATTGTTTATTTCACATTTCTTTTCTATTAAGATACTTCTTTTGTTCTTTAAATGATAGTGAATGTGATAGCCCGCTGATAAACTATTATTCTATTTAATCTTTAGCTTATGAGTTGATTGAACGAATGCAATAAGACTAGGTGGTCAGCTTAGGGACTAGCAATAGTCTTCAAGTGCTAGTTACATCTAGGGTACCCTTCCGGGGCGTGACAGGCCTTTTGTCACTTTTTGCCCCGTAGATGATGCACTTCCACTAGAAGACATCTTTTGAGATTTTGAGGAAGTCATCATTTCATCAAATTCATCCATATCATCATCATAATCAATATTAATCACGATTCTTCTTGCTGTCTCATTTGATTTTTTGAATTGTTCACCTTTTTATTTTTCACATACGCCCTTTATTTCTTCTCTAAATTCGAGCGGACAACATGGACATTTTTTTACATTCCTATTTCCACTGATTAAGTTTTGCTTTTGTCGACTAATTCTACCATTAATGTAACTTTACAGAACATACAAATAATGGAGTCTCTTGTCGGTCCATGTATGCTATAATTCCATCCAATATTCTTTCTTTTGCTATGATCAACCGCCATTGAAATCAGTCAATCACACTATTCATAGACAAATAAATATAAATTAGTATACAACATAATTATATTAATAAAGAAGATTATAATTTTTTTAAAAAATATGGGCACCGGGCAAAAGTCATAGTTGCACTACTGTAGTATTCTGTATTTAAAAATAGAGAAAAAAGAAAAAAAATAAAGAACTAAACTGGAACCCTGGAGAAAAAGAAGATAAGAACTGAAAAAGAAAAAAAAAAGAAAGAAGAAGAAAGAAGAGAAGAAGAAACGAAGAATAGAGACGCAAGCTTACTTAAAGAACAGTGTCACAAGCTTGCTGGAGTGTCGAACGAAGGCTGAACTGGAACAAAAAGTTGCATCGCTGAAGAGTGAAGAGAGTCACAAGAAAGCTAAAGAATGAAAAGAGTCACGAAAGTGAATGGAAAAGAGAGTGCGCCTATTAAACCCTAGTTTTTTAAAAAATTATTTAATCATGTCCTTTTTAAAAAAAATTCAAAAGCGATGCTTATGTGCCTCGCCTGGCCTGTGCGCCTATTGCCTTTTGCTCGCTTTTCATAGTTGCATCTCGCCTTCACTGCAAAAGGTGACATGCCATCGCCTTGCCTCTTTCCTTAGGCCCAGAGACGAGCGCCTTTCATGTCACAGCCCAACCCCGGGCCATGACTCGTGCCGACTAGGCACTTAAACCAATATTAACTCGCAAAACCACAACT
>JAOTQJ010098491.1:0-11660 GCA_025642045.1 Solanum sejunctum
TTCTTGACGAACCAACGCCACCATGCTACTTAGGGGCTTCAATATACCGAGCTTGAAGCATCAAATAATCGAAAACACAAAAAAATTAAATTTTTGTTTGGGCACTGTAGCAACCCGAGAGGTGTTGCTCTTGTTCAACAAGTTTTGCTAAATTTTTCTAAGTGTGGGATGTTGATCTTGTACAAGATATATATGGCCATATATATAGGTAACACATATACCACTTGGGCCAATCAGAAGCTCACACACCTTGACCCCACATCTATTTTTATTCTTACGTACCAAACTTAGAAGAAATGTTGCATTCGGTCCCAAACTTTATTAAATCGAACCAATTAAGGACTTTCGGGAGTTAAATTAAATTACGAATCCTAACAGTAATTTCCTATAAATTTTGGTCAATATCATTAATTTAAATATGTAAATTTTATCGGTGAACTTCCCTACCCCCTCCCATCCCAAATTCTTATAAATAAGTGAAATTATATGTGATCATAATTTGAGGAAGTTAATCTAAAAATAGGTCTAGTAAATTGAATAAAAGGATGAGTAACACTATACGTAAATCATAATTCTAATTTTCAAGTGAGAAATGGAACTAAGAAACAAACTAGAGTATTAAAAAATTTTGTGATAGTATTTAGCCACAAATGCCTCAAATAAATGAACAAGTTTCGAATTATCCATTCTAGAATGTAAAATCTACAAATGAAATTAGTGAGTATAAAAATATGTGGGGAGATTGACATTACATACTTAAATTAAAATGTTTTTTTTTCAAAATTTAATATCTTAATTATAGTTAAACTTTTATTTAATTAATCTAATCTTAATCTTTTAAATTTGTATTGGATTTAAGTTTATTCATTTAAATTATGTACTTGAATAATCATAGAATTATTTAAATATGTACTTGAACAAATTGTCAGTGTTTTACCTGTTCAAGGAATTTCACAAGGGCTTGAAACATGAAAGAAACATCCGATTGATCCACAATAAGCTCCTTTCATCATATAAATATGAAAAAAATAAGAAATATAGTTGGAAACTTTCTTATGCATATATCCTTTTTCCTGTGTCCAAGTGTATACAATGCTATGTCTATTTATACTACTAGACTAAGGACTGAAAAATGTAAATTCGATACTTTTCCAGGAATGTAAATAAATAAAAAATAAATATGTAGACTATCCTAACCAACTTATTCCTATCCAAGTGCCATTTATATTGTATGCTAAAGTGTATGCCAATTATATTGTGTATCAGATTTGATGGGTTGCTGAACAAATAGTTCAGTTGAGAATCCAAGACAAGCCCAAATTCAAAAGGAGCCCAAACTCATGATCCAACTGTGTTATGTCTGAATCTTTTTATGTCTGTCTTCTTCAGCAGTCATGGAAAGTATTCCATCAGCCCCCCTCAAGTTGGTGTCTGGTGATCAAAGACCTAACTTGCCAAGAAAATAACGATGAAGCAGACCAACAAGGGATTTAGTGAAGAGATCAGCAATATGGGAGGAAGATGGGATGAAGGAAAGAGATATAAGACCACCGAGGAGTTTTTCGCGAACGAAGTAGCAATCAAGATTGATATGCTTGGTGCGTTTGTGAAAAATGGGGGTTTTGGCAATATGTATGGCGAATCTATTGTCACAACGTAGAGGAACAGGAAGAGAAGGGGAGACGGTGAGGTCTGAGAGAAGACAAATGATCCAAGAAATTTCTGCAACTAAATAATGCATAGATTGGTATTCAGACTCCATTGAAGAAAGAGAAACAACAGGTTGTTTCTTGGATTTCCAAGATATCGGTGAGTCACTAAGAATGATATAGAACCCACTGACTGAGCGTCCAGAGTCGAAGCAAGAGGCCCAATCGGCATCACAAAAATCAAGGACATGAAGAGAAGGAGAAGAGTTCATGAAAAAGCCCAAACTTGGATTATTATGAAGATAACGAAGTGTATGGAAAGATGCCTGAAGGCGACCAGTGTGAGGGTTTTGCATATATTGACCAAGATATTAGACTGTAAAAGCAAGATCTGGACAAGTGTGTGTGAGGAAATTGAGTTGACCTAACAACCTACGATAAAGAATGGGGTTTGGTAGAGGGTCACCAGATGTAAGGGTGAATTTGATAGTGGGGTCCAAAGGGTTGGAAGCATAGTGGGAAGGAAGATTAGGATACTCTAAAAGGAGATCCTTTACAAATTTTGATTGAGTTACAATCAATCCATCTGGTAAGTGCAATAATTTTATACCAAGAAAATAACTAGCAATACTCAAATCTTTGATTTTGAATTTACTGTTGAGAAAAATCTTAAGCTTACTGATTTCTTGTTGATTGTTCCCAGTCAAAAGTATATCATCAATGTATACTACACGTATGGTAACCAGATCCCCTGAAGACTTATAAAAAAGAGAATAATCATTCAATGATGAAGTGAAACCCCGAGTTCCCAAAGCAGAAGATAACCTTGCATATCATTGTCGTGATGCTTGTTTGAGCTCATAAAGGGATTTCCTTAAAAGAAGAACCATGTGAAGCATAGGGAGGCGTCATCCCAGGAGGGAAACGCATGAACACTTGTAAGAAGGCATTGTTCACGTCCAGTTGAAATAGAGGTCAACATTCTTTTACAACGGCAGCAAGAATACACCGGATGGTAGTCATTTTAACCACAGGTGAGTATGTTTCAGTATAATCAATCCTTTCACACTATATATCACCTCGCACAACTAAACGAGCTTTCAACCTTTCCAAATCTCCATTGAACTTCAACTTTACCTTGTAAACCCATTTGCAGGGCAAAGGTGTTCTACCAGAGGGCAGGACTAGCTCTTCCCAAGTAGAATTAGAAATGAGAGCTTTGATTTCATCATCCATGGTAATCTTCCAACCAGGATGGCTTACGGCCTGTTGTTAAGTAACTGATTTGGTGATCTTCTTTATAAAATGTAAAATTTGTTGGTTTTCTATGCTTAGAGAGACAAAAAAAAGAATGTAGGGGTAAAATAGATGTGATAGGGGAAATAACTAAAAAAGCATCGTCACAAATAAAATCAGACAAATAAGAGGGAAAAACAGATCTTTAGGTTGTTTTGCGCAGGCCTTGTACTGGAGGTGATGTATCTATTATAGGAGTAGGTGTACATGGTGAGTTAGAGGTAGAAGCATCAGGAGTTTGAGATAAATAAAGAGAGAGACTAGACTTAGAGAAAGCTATAGGTAGAGCATTAATAACTGGTAAAGGGGAAGAACTATTGGGAGCATCAAGAAAGTGAGAAAAAATGAACAATCAGTAGGTGAAGTAGGAGAATTGGCTATAGGATCAAAAGGGATGGAAACATCAGACTTAAAATAACCAGGAAAAAGTTGTGACATAGGCACATGGTGGGCAAAAGAGAAGATTAATTCATAAAACTTGACATCTCGACTAACAATGACTTGTTTGTTAAGAAGATTGAATACGTTATACCCTTTTTTCCAAAAGGATAACATTGAAAAACTCCAGGGATAGCTCTTAGAGATAACTTGTCTCTATGTGCAGATAAAGTTGACATAAAGACTAAACAACTAAAAGACTTTAAATATGTGTAACTGGGAGGTTTGTGGAAGAGTTTCTCATAGGGTGTGAGATGGTTAAGCATAGAAGGGAGAATATTGATAATGTGTATAGCTGTTAACAAAGCTTCTCCCCAATATCTTGAGATTGATACATAAGAGCCCTACATATCTCTAGAAGGTGCCTATATTTCCTTTCAGCCACCCCATTTTATTATGGGGTAGAAATATATAAAGTTTGGTGAAAGATCCCTTGAGAAGAAAAGAATTCAGTAGGCAAAGTCTCGAACTCCAGTTTATAGGCATTATCTGATCTTACAATCTTAATTTTCCTTCCAAATTATCTCTCAACATAGGATAAAAATGATTTCAAAATGGGGAAGGCATTTGCTTTTGTAGACATAAGGTGGGTCCAAGTTTTTCTAAAGAAATCATCAACAATAGTACAAAAATATTTCTCCCCTTTATAAGTTAGAGTTTTGTAGGGTTCCCATGTGTCTATATGAATCATGTCAAAGCAATCATATGAAGTAATGGTACTAGTAGGAAAAGGTAGTTTGGATTGTCTAGCCATAGGACATATATCACAAAAAAATCATGGAATTTAGACTGCAATAATTTAATGCCATGTATATTTTTCAAAGAAGCATAAGGGGAATGACCCAATCTAAAATGCCAAATTCTGTTAGAGATAAAGTTTTTTGAATTGAAATTCATTTCATTGATAAAAACAAGAGTACACTCATTAGAGATAGTATTAAGTAAACAAGGGAAAGACTCAACATTAGAAATTACAGTACTATTGGAAGAAAAAGAACTAGACTTGTTATTTAAAGAAACTGGGGACTTGAAAAGACCGGATGTAGATATGTCATTCTTCCGCAAATATAGACCTCCAACAGCTTCACCAAAAATCTTTCTACTCCCCATTGCATGGCCCTATATGAAACACCCCATTTTAGTGAAAAAAATCTTTAGATTAGTTTCTTCGACAAATTGACGCGTAAAGAAAACAATATGTTTGAAGGAAGGTATATAAAAGACATTAAACAAAATAATATGTTCTGTTAAAATGACATCTCCTATATATTTGACTTTGACCTTGTGTAAATTAGGTAAAGTGATAGAAATAGGCCTAGGCAATGATCTGAAATTATGAAAAAGAGTTTTATCAAAAGTCATGTGATGTGAGCCCCTTGTATCCATTATCCAAGGATTGGATTGAAATCTTGTAAGATAGGAGGTGTAGGCTATACAAAAAACCGAAATAACATCCATATTTGCATAGTGTTGCTCCTCTATACCAGTTCTATTTTGCACTGATCTGAACATATGAATGAGTTTTTCAGATTGATCCTTAGAGAATCCCTGAATGTCAAAACCAAATGGTTTGTTGTTCCCATTTAACCTAGATCTTTGTGCATCAATTGTAACAACATTTCTGTCATGTGTCAAAGAAACATGTCCTAAAGTTATGTCTTCAGTTGCAACTGTATTTGCTCTCCCATTGTTGAAAGGCTTCTTTTGTTTGTTAGTGAATTTAAAATTTAATAGGTAACCTATCAACTTATAACATCATTGCCTTATGATTTGTCTTCTTACAGTAGGTGCAGAATAAGTTATTTCCTGAATTGTTATTTTAAAAATTCTTGAGATAGAGGGACTGATGGTAAGAAGACTGTGAGTTTTTCTTTTTAGAGTTAAAATTCCTGGGATCATTCCATTTACTGACATTAAAATCAGACAATTCAGGTGTAGCCAAAATTCCACAGTGCACCTCCCTTTGTGATTCCTGATTTAGCATGATTGAGTAAGTTTGACTTGTGTTAGGCAATGGCTTCATCATGAGGATATTGGCCCTAATTGTTGAATATACTTCATTCAAACCCATAAGAAACTGTATAAGCTTGATATCTTCATTCATTTTCTCATTATGTTCTTTTGCTCCACATTTGCAATCACAAGTACATCCCATAAAGGTGTTGAGAACTCTTTGTTGATCCCATAATTATTTCAACTTATTGAAATAGCTTACAATATCATTTGCACCTTGTGTAATGTTGTTTAGAGCTCTTTGTATTTGAAATAACTTTGAATCATCTGGCTGACCATATCTCTCCTCTAATTTAGTCCATATATCTGAAGTTGTCTATGAATACAATAGACTTTCATAAATATCTTTCGACAAAGAGTTAAACAACCATGCAATGACGGTCATTGCATCTTCCCCATTGATCGAAGAGAGGTGAGTTTTCATTTGGAATTTCTAATTTCTTATTTATGAACTAGTAATAATATAAAGATGGATCAATTTTTTATCTGCTTGAATTTGTTGACTTTTTTCTTCTTTTTTGGTCTTTTTATCTTTTTTTTATTTATTTTTTTGAAAAAATTATTAAAATACACGACTTATATTTACCTATTTCTGAAAAATATCAACTCATCATTTTAATTATACTTTTCCTATTTTTTCAACTTCTCCCACACCTTTATTGATACACTACACACACACGTCGTTATAATGTCATAACTGATGCCTATTAATTAGGTGTCAGTTTATATCTTTTCCTAATTAATTACTTCATAACCTTTTTAGTTTATACTAAAAGATAAGTCTTAAATCTTAAATTTTCTCTAATACATAGCTTTTCCTTTTTTCATTCTTCACCAATTCTATTCCAAAAGGGTTTCTTCTCCGCTCAAAATTCTCTATAGCTATGGAGGATTAACCATCATTCTCACACCACACAATAAACGAACCCGCAAATAATGACTAAGGTGAATATTCAAACAAAAATTAAAGTGGTGCGCAATCGTCAGGCACTAGAAAAAAATGAACATCCAACTCCATGGATGTTGATTTTGAAGCACTCACACCAAATCAAGCATGCAATCATAGAATAAATCGAAGAAAAGAAACAAAATGAATCCCCATCAAAAAAGGGCAAAAAACTGCAAAGAACCCTAAGAAATCTGTCAAAATTTCATCACGACCATCATTGCCAAAGGTTACTATTTTTTCTTAATGTTGTTGTTTTTTGTTCAAAAGATCTTGTATCAAATCTATTGCACTAGATGGATTGAAACCAGCACAGGTTGATTGTTGTTGTTGAAGATTTTTTTTTTGTATCAGTTATGTAGAGGGTATAACAAATATTTATTTATATCAATGGTCAATAAATCAAAAGTACTTTTCTCTATATTCTCAACACTATATCAGTATATGTTGTATTTGTTATTTAATTTTTGTATCAACAAGCAGTTTATGTATTAGTAGTGAAAAAATATCCAGAATTGTATCAACACACCATCTCTTCTATCAACATTTGCAAAAAATTTAATTGTTATGTATCAGTATCATAAATTTTATACAACAATACTGATACATGTTTTAGTTAAGTTTCTTGATTTATTTGATCACTGATACACCTGGAAGATTTATATTGACATTGATACATTGATACTGCTGAATTTTAATGTGTATCAACACTAATACTCTTATACATTTTATCCTTTGATACAATTGAGTTTTGCAGTGTTGATAACTCATTGTTCATGAAATATATGATGTTCATTGTTATTACATCCACTGTACAATTTTTTTAGCATCTACAACAATTGATATTTATGTTTTGATAAAATTTAGAAAATTTTATATCAATGCAGAGTATAGAATATATCGTAAAGCTAATTCCTAGACATTCGTTAAAGATTTAGAGTAACAACGAGATGGGATTATATTGCAGATATCAAAGCATTCATTAGTGAAGCTGCATTTGATATGTTTCGTCGGTCTATTTTTTGCCCTTATTTAGATATACATTTGGCAAGTTTTCAAAGTCAAATAAGGAGGTGTCTTCTGTTAATAAAGATTGAGGATGATAATTAAAATATAATGCACACTAGTCATGGCAAGGGTAATGCTATTGTATTCAGTCAGAGAGAGTTTTCAATCATCACCGGAATGAAGTGCACCGACAACATCAATGATTTTTGATACACCAATCTCCCTTAGTAAGTTGATGCAGAAAGATTTTTTCGAGCCAAATTTAATTGTCAACCAAGCCTGTTTTGCTTCTCATTCATGATGGGTTGGTGGAATGATGATGCCTTTTGAATGACAATTCTTTACTTCATTTGCACATTCTTATACTCTCAATTGCCAGAATTTTCTATTCTTGTTAATAACTTTCACATGATTGAGGATGACACTTATGTGTGATTTTCATGGGGAATTGACTTGTATGACAGACTAATTAAAAGCTTCAGGCAGTACTTCACTATTGAAAATTAGCTTTATAGATTATATGGCATTTCATACTCTCTTAACGTTTTGATGTATTAGTACTCTTCAAAAGTTGTCAAAGATGTTGTAAAAAAATAAGGGAATCGCATCCCAAGAATCCTGAATTAGGAATTTGTTGGAGAGAAATCAAAATTTTTTACTTTTCTGTCTACCATGTTCATGGAGGTACTTATATTTATGTTACAATCAAAGTCTTTACATGATCTTCAATTTTTCTGAATGACTGACACAAATAAATACATATATATTGCTGATACAGAAAAAAATTACACAAATTGATACAAAAAAAATTGTCTTACTAATATAAATATTTTTTATCAATTGTTCATTGATTATAATTACTGTATCAATACTGATACATGATAAACTAAAGTGTCTAAAGATAATAACTTTATCAGTCATCTAGCAATGTGATTATCTTCAAAGTTGTCACATACTTAAGAAATTTTTACACTTATTTGCATGTATCAACTATTTACACAATTTTGATTTATAGACTATTGACTACTCACTGTGTAGCAACGCTGTTTAATACACAAGTTGGTTCTTTTTTTTCACAAATCCTATGTTTCAATATAGTTTCATCCCCTGAAGAATTAAATTTTCTCCAGTTATGAAACCTGGTAGATGTTCCTAAATCTATACCAATTACACCGTCTACACCATCAACAACATGCGTTAATGTGAAGCGTTCAGGAAATATTTTTTTTTTGAAAGGTTTTGAGGATTTCAACACTAAATCACTTGAACACTTATTAAGAAGGTCAAGGTACATCGATGATTCAATGCCCCCACAACTACCAAAGAGGAGGATGACTGCGAAAGCAATCAGTCCCTGTGAAAAATTCAAAGGTTAGAAAGCTCGTATTTCAAGCACAAGTCCATAGAAAGGATGAAGCACATCCATCAGCACTGCTCCTCTATAATAGTCAACACCACAAGCAAAACATGATGTCATAAGTGAATTGAAGCAAGTAAAGCGGTATGCAAGGAGATATGTGAGTGTTAGTATTCCCTTCTTTTTCTAGTGTAGCAACATAATTGACAGTTAACCAATTTTTTTAATTTTTTAAGGTTGACCACAAGTTTGATGAACTTGATCTTAAAGTCAATGGACTTTATCTTAATGTCAATAGACTTGATCATAAGATCAGTGCATTTGATGAAGATGATAAAATCAAATCATGAAGATACAATGAGAGCTTTTAGGAAAGATGTCCCCATTTATGAGGAGGTAACAATCACACATTTAACAAAATTAATTCACTGACCTCATTATATATTTGCTTGTGTGAATTTATTTTGGATTATTTTTTTGAATTTGCAGGATGCCGATGATGTACCAGCACCGACTGTACATAATAATTATGATTAGAGTGGGCCTCATGATCAGAATGATAACATAGTGTCTCTCCCTTTATGTCAGTTCATGCAAGTTTTATGGATGTTTCAGAAGAAAATCACCATTATATTGATGCAACAGAGGCATTTATTAGTCATTAGATATTGTGTATCAGTAAATTTCAATATTGTATCAGTTTACTGATGCACAGAATATAATTTTAAAAGAAATCATTATCATTTTTATAAGTTTTTCCAACACTGAAAGATCTCTCCACAATTGATGAAGTTGAAGAACCACGGCAATGGGCCCAACAAACAGAATAACCAAAGGTAAGCCTATCAGTGCATATTCAGGTTGTATCAAAATATTTATTGATACATTCATTAATTTTTGTATCCAACAAGCTATGATACAAGTAGCTTCAGAAGTTGCAACAAAATAAAAAATTTCATCATCGTCTGAAGAGATCAAACATGCTTCATTTGAGTTTGATGTGTCATAGATCAATATCAAAAAATCAAAAAATGATCCATCTATACAATATTTTTCAGTCTTTCTTTATTTTAATTTAAGTTTTTTTTCGTACTACTCATCACTTACATCAAGTTATCTTTTAACTATAGGAATACACCACTTACACAACTTTGGAAGAAGGAATTAATGTTGTCGTTGAAGCATTGCTAGGTCAGATTCTAGATGAATCACCTATAACACCCATTTAACTTGTTACAGAGAACAAACTAGACAATGAATAATTTTTTCTCAGAGATAGTCAATTCCCAGCCACACTTTTTTGCACAAAGCTTGTTCTGCATAGTTTAACTTAGAAATCAACACCAAACATCAGACAACCTTCTTAGTTTGTGCAGTCGTCATTTCTAAATGAATTTGGATTATCTGAAATAGGGAAGTAAAAGGTGTCATTTAATCCTCGAATGAGATATAAAATATTACGATCCTCCACAAGACACAATCGATAAATTCAAGGAATGAATCAAGAAAGATCTTAGGATATATCATGCAAACAAGTAAGTATATTTTATATTTATTAAAGTGGATATATGATACACCATATTTTGATTTTCAATATAAACTATGACTAATTATTTTATACATACATACATAGGGCACAAGATGAGGACCATTACAACTCTAAGCATTCTTATTTGAACTTTGAAAGAGTGGACTTTGTTGTTGCATTTTCACAAAATAAAAATTGATTCTACAACATGTCGCAAAAAAATCGATATTGAAATGATGAGGTAAACATCAAATTTATTCGATCTTTTAATTAGATCAGCAATACATTTTGTATCAATAATTGATTGTCTGCATTTTATACTATTATCTGCTTGTATTAGCATTTTACGACACATTTCACTGATCAATAATTTAATTATATATCACTAATTCAATATTAAATAAATGACTTTGAATTTTTGTGGCTCTTTATTTTGATAATTTTATTGCATTTGCATGTATCAATATTTTTATAATGCATTTACTGATACATCAACGTTAACAAATTCACTGATACAACACAATTATCGTAGCACATCAATGTTGTCTTTTACTACCTTCGTAAGAAATTCAAGTACCATTTCAATAGTCTATACAGATACATAACAATCAATTATTTCTTCAAAAATTACACAAATGCCACATATGCATGGTATTACCCAAGCTCGGGAGATGCCATTCTTGACACATAAGAAAACTACGCACATAGATCTATTATAGCTAGACATGAGAGGTATATCAAAGATATAATAAATTATATCTTTATTTCGCTTTCTGTCTGTGACATTTAGTCAATGATGTTTACATTCCTGTGAATTGTGAGGATCAGTTTCACTAAGTATTGGCTATTGTAGATCTGAAAGATAGAGTAATTCGTGTGTTTGATTTGTCCGCTAGCACAAGCCACCAGAGCACACCACCAAAAATAAAAAGAATGGCAATGATGTTGCCTAACTATCTAATTAATATAGATTTCTATGAAAAAACTGAACTGATTTTCTGCTTTGGCTGCACATAGAAATTGATCCGCAGGACAACTTCTTGGTCCACAACATTCATTTGACATTGAATTAGTTTAAGACCTGGCACACCAAGGTTCTGACAGCCTGTAACTACTTATGACCAAATTAATTTCTTATTTTTTCGCTATATTTTTTTATTTAGTCATTTTCGTTAAATACATCGATTGTGGAGTGTTCTTAGTTGCATTCGTGGAGTATCTTAGTGATGGAATACCAATACCATTTAGTTCACTTAACACGGATTATCTACGACTGCGATATGCATCACTTTTATGAAAGTACGAAATGAAAAAACATAAAGAAGAATACAAGAGTGAAAACGACTATCCTCCAAGGCTCAGGGCTGAATTTGCACAGTCAGACATGGAAGATGTTGTGAACATAGGATAGTTTGCGTTTTTAAA
>JAOTQJ010098501.1:0-45020 GCA_025642045.1 Solanum sejunctum
AGTCAGTAAAACAGAGGAAACTCTGTCAAAATTTTTGTGAAATTCCTTAGCTGTCGTAGGTAAAGATTCGGTATAAGTGGTTGTTGCGGTGTCCTATCTGCACCATTCACGGCCCCGGGGTTGGGTCGTGACAACATAGAATCACAATCTTGAATGTTGAAATTAATTTACAAGTGATTCCAAATATTCAAATTGAGTCTCAAAAATGAAACCCTAAGTTTCTTTTCTAAACCCCTACAATATTCTAAGAACTGTGAGCTTTTTGCTCTAAAAATCTCCAAAAAACTATAGTAGTCCTTTCTAAAACTCTAAGATCTATTATATATACTATTTCTAAAAAGGTCCTTAAGATAATTAGAAATTTTTTGTCAGCAGCTACTACGGCTCATAACGACGGCTCATAGGTTGACCAATGAGCCCTAATTGGGCTTTCGTAGTTAGCACTTCGCATTTTAGACATCACTGCTATGATCTACCTCTACAAGTTGTAGTCTGGTATATGACTTGTAGTGCCTTCTTATAGTCCACCCTTGCATTTCTTGGTCCATATTTTAATCAACACTGTTAATCACTACGAGGCGCCTTTCTAGGAGTCTTAGTGGGGACTACGACCCATACCCTAAGCTCGTATGGTTGAACTTCAAATTCTCAAATTTTGGTTTTGGAAACTGTTAATTGCTATGATCATCCCCTATGACTCATAGCTTGGGCTACAACTCATAGTGGATCTCTTATATCTTCAAAAGTTAACAAAATTTGCAACTTTTCCCAAATTTAGGCCAACCTGTATTTTCTACAAAAATAAACATAAAACATATAAAAACCATAAAACGTCGCATTGAGAACCGACAACATCCCTTGTTTTAGGCTCCAAATGTACTCTATTTTGATAGCACATCAACATCTTCAACTTAGAATTGTTGCTTGTCCTCAAGTAAGGACTCAATCTAAATAGATAATGAGCAATACATAACAATCACTCTACTGGCATATCCCTTACTCAATTTCAACTCAGGTACCCATACTAGCATTTTCAAAACATGATCATGTAGCTACTAAGCAAACCATAACACATTGATGCATTTGACAATCCAACTATGATAAGTAAGGGAATATCAACAATCCACAAATAGTAAATAAGCCATACTAACCATGCAATGCAAATTCCTTCATAGAAAAAAAGTCCCGTTTTTCACTCAATATGCCTTGGAAGTTATTTAAGGGGCTGTGTAAGCATACTCACTCTCTCAAATGAGATTCATGCATGATGACCAATACCATAACCTTGCCCATATACTCCCAACTCAGACTATTGACTAATTGGATTAAGATCACTTTAGGACTTCATAGGCTTATAATGTAGGTTCATGGGGCTTTAGTATGATATTTTTGGAAATTAGTACTAAAGGCCAACCTTAAACTACACTTTTCAACACTTTTACATAATCAACTCAACCATTCTTAACTTTTTCTCCCTTACTCCTTATTTTCAAGCTTTGTGGGTATTTTCTCTTCAATTTTCAGCTTGTGCCTTATTTTTAAACTTTTTTTGCATTTTCAACTCATACTAAGGCATCGTTTTCTCTTTTTCTCTCACCCAGCACATGAATTTCTATTCTTTATTTTATTCCCAACTCTTCACCTTATTTTTTGCTATTATACCACAGCATAGGCCACCCTCAACTTAAACTTTTAGCCTGAGGTGAAGTGCACAACATCTAATCCCCAAACTTGGGCCACTTTTAGTAGCCACCCTCAACTTAGGATTTTTCCTCAATTAAGTTTCACAATGTTCAAGTATAGACCAAGGATAAAGGTTAGGAATACCAACCAACACATTTCCAAGTTCTCTTTTCAATTGGCATCCAATCTATGAGTATATTGGCTTGGCAAATAATTCAAGTAACTCAAACATATCAAGTTTGAGATTTGAACAAGAAACATACCAAAGTTACAGATGAACTATAATGGAAAAAATAAGAATGAGAAGGAAGAAAACCCTAATTGCTGGATGAATTGGCCGAAAAAATGGATGGGTTACCCGAACAGTTGTCGAAGGGAGTGAGAGGTGATGATTAGGGATTAATTTTGTGGGATTCAAGTGTAAATATGGTCAAAAATATGTTTGACCCCTATTTAACCCTTACCTAGTTTCTTTTTAAAAATTCTCTGAGTCAGGTCTACGAAACCCCGATTTTGAGTAATAGCTCTTACTATAGCTCATCGATCTTGGTTTTTTAGGTCGCTCAACACCTACAAAAATTTAGAAATCATACCTTGGCACACTGAACCCCATTAGTACAGACTACAAGCCATAAAGTTCACTTGTATTGTGAGTGACAACTTCAAATCATCACTGTTATCCTCTACGAGGCATGACTATGAGTCGTAGTATGCACTATAGCTTATACGCCTTATTGTAGAGGATGCTTCAAATGACACCTTCTAAAATTTTTCCACTACTTGCAAAAACTGCATAATTTTCTGTAAATACACCATCATACCAACATATAACAAATTTAATGTATTAAAAGATAAATCAAACCACTACCTAAATATTTGCACAATAAAAATAAACTCAAAATAAGCATAAAATGGAAAGTACTAGGGTTGCCTCCCAAGAAGTGTCTTATTTAAACGTCGTGTCATGATTTATTCATCTTGAGTCACCAAAATTCCTTAATAGCCCACACTTCACTTTTGAGATCATTGGGGTGCTTCATGGACTAGCGAATGTCAAAAACCACTTCTACATCATTAACCCTAAACCTGAGTTGACCATAATCCATATATACCAGGGCTCTCCCTGTGGCCAGAAATGGTCTTCCCAGAATAATAAGGACCTCAAAATAGAACTCACAATCAAGAATCACAAAATCTATTGGGAATATAAACTTATCCACTTTCACAAACACATAGAAAAGTATTCCTTCAGGCTTCTTGATTTTTCTATCTGCCATCAGCAATCCTATTAGTGTCGGAGTACATAAACCTAAACCAAATTTTTCAAACCCAACAAGAGGTACAAAATTTATACTTGCTCCCAAATCACACAATGCTCTGACCAACTCAACATCGCCGATAGTACAAGGGATGGTCAATGCACCAAGATCCTCCCTTTTTTGGACTAAACATTTAGTTGTAATAGCACTACAATGTTGGACCTTTTGTGAAAGGTCGTGGCTCACCATTTTCTTTTTTATTAAGAAATTCTTGATATACTTGGCATACCCGAGTATCTTCTTTAATACTTCAATAAGGGGAATATTGATGGATAATTGCTTCAACATGGAGAGAAAGTGTTTGAATTAATCAACCTCCTCATTTTGTTTAAGTCTTTGATGAAAAGGAGGGGGAGGTCTTGCGATAGTCTTGTTCTTTTCTTGCTTCTTTACCACTTTATTTATCATCCCATTGTTTTCAAAACTTTCTTCCTTAACTCCAATTTTGTCATCAACACTCTTTCCATAATTCTCATCAATAACTACCGGCGTCTGAAGGTCAATGGTACTCTTCCCACTCCTCATCATAACCATTATGCAATGTTCCTCCTTTTTAGGATTTCAACCGTATTGCCTGGCAAAGCACCCTTTTGACATTGGTTTAATTAGAGGGACACTTGACCAAATTGTTACTCCAATTGTTTGATCGTTACCAAGTGAGATTCAATCTTTTGGTTGATACTTGAGATATCAAATTTCATCCCTTTCAAAGTCTCATCTTGGTGTTCGAACTTCTTCAGCAACTTATCAAACATCTTCTCTACCTTTGAACTACTAGTACCAGCATAACGATTATGAGGAGGCACACAAGGACTTTTTCTCTACCTATCTCTTAGACCTCACTTAGTCTCTGGTATTGTGTCAGTCTCAAAATAACTACCATGATTATCCTTATATCTACCCTCTCGACTATAGTTTTGACCTTGATTATTGAAACTTTGACGCTAATAGTCTGGATTGGACCCTTAGGTGTTGTTTCGAAAATCCACCACTTAATTACTAACAAAGCAAACATCCTCATCAAAGAAAGACTCTTCATACATGGGTGCTCTTGGACACTAGGCTGGGTTTAATGTTGGCCACCTATAAACAAGCAAAATGAAGGAAAATAGATAATACATGAAAATTTTCACTAAAGAAATGCAAATAATCTGAGTTTTTCAAGCTAGCTACCATGGTTCCCACAACCCAAAAATATGAGTTTATCCACTCATAGTTTGGGCACAGAAATCAACAATGGAATAAGGAGACATAGAAAATTTCTTATCCAAGCAACAATGAAGAACAAGGAATACCTTCTTGCAATCAGAATCATAAGCTTGAATGTTGAAATTTATTTACAAGTGATTCTAAATCTCCAAATTGGGTCTCCAAAGTAAAACCCTAATTTTCTACTATAAAACCCTACAATATTCTAAGAACTATGAGCTTCTGTCTCTAAAAATCTCTAAAAACTATACTACTCCGTTCTAAAACCCTAAAATATACTACTTATACTATTTACAAAAAAAACTTTAAAATGATTAAAAAATTCTTGTTCGCAGCTGCTACAGCTTGTAGCTACGGCTCGTAGGGTGACCTATGAGCCATAATCTGGCTTCCATAGCCAGCACTTGGCATTTTTAAACTTCAATGCTATGATCTACCTCTATGAGTCGTAGTCTGGTATAAGGCTCATAGTGCCTTTTCGTAGTCCACCCTTGCATTTCTTGGTCCAATTTTTGATCAATACTGTTAATCGCTATGAGGCCCCCTTCAACAAGTTATAGTGTGGACTACAACCCGTACCCTGAGCTCGTATGGATGAACTTCAAATTCTCAGATTTTAGTTTTAAAAACTGTTAATTTCTATGATCATCCCCTATGACTCATAACTTGGGATACTATTCATAGTGGGTCTCGTAGATCTTCAAAAATGAACAAAATATGCAATTTTTCCCAAAATTAGGACAACCTATGTTTTCTAAAAAAATAAACACAAAATACTTAAAAAAAATAAAAAGTTACCTTGAGAACACATAAAATCCCTTATTTTAGGCACCAAATGCATTGTATTTTGACAACACATCAGTACCCTCCAAGTGATAAATAAAATAACATAAAAAGGATTTTGAAGTTAAAGAATAATTATTTCAAGGTTTACAAGTCAAGTGATTTCAAGATAATTATAGTCTTCCAAGTAAGTATTGAATTCATGAATAGTGTCCATGATTTTACAAGTGACAAGCAAGCTAAGCCCTATTCCAAGATTTTACTCTCTTGTGAGCCATTTATGTCAAGTTAAGGGATCAAGCATGATTATTATTTTACCCTCATGTTCACGTTCAAGCATGTGAATGAGCTACTCATATGATCTTATCATGTCTCTTACAAGTTATTCATATTATGATTTTAGTATGATAATTTCAAATATTTCGTGGGATTAGACTTAGCACCATTTAAAGGATAAGATGGGGGCATGACTCAAGGAGTCCTTATATAAAGTCTTTAGTCTCTAAGTTATGTGCCACTATAGGATTTTATAATTTCCCCAAAATGGGTTTTGCTAGTGGATCCATCTAGTTCATGTTATCATGTTTGGTTTACCTTTTCAAGTTGACCACACCTTATCGAAGGGGTCATGCCTTGTCACCATACCAAAGAGGTGTCATGCCTTAGATTCCAATAGTAGCTCGCTTGGTCTATGTCTGTTAAGGGCTCCTCCCATATATATGATATATTATGCAATTTAAATGTTTTAAATGAATATTTTATTACAAGCTTATCATACATGTCAAATTAAGATTATATCAATTTCCTATATGTATGCATTTTGAATATTATGGCTTATATCTTTGTTGATTGCACCCCGCATACTTAGTACATTCCAAGTAATAACACATACTCTATGCCTACATTTTTATTACCATGTAGGGATTGAAGCTCCTATCGATCCTGCTCCTCCACGTGGCTAGTTCAATTCATGAAGAAGGCCTTTTTGTGAGTCCTCAAGTTCGAGCACAATTAAGTTCCTAAAGAAGGCTTTTTGGTGAGTCCTCAACTCCAAGGACAATATCTAATTCATTAATACTATGTTGAGTATTGTTCCTTATATTGGATACTTATTATCATAAAAGTGAGCCTGGGAAGTGTCTTGACCGCCGCTCCATTCAAAAGTAGAGGTGTTGTTGGATACTATATTTATATATGCTTATGAGCTCGACTCTTCTTATAATTCTATGATTATAAAAGACTTCCCTTAGTATTGCTTCCCTTTTTAAAATTTGATTATCCTTATTTTCTTATTTTGCTTTCGCAACCAAGGATGTGTACATGATATGCGAAGAGGCTTATTTGGGTTGTCTCCAGACTTTCCATTCGCCATGTAACATTTAGGCCCTAGGATAAGCTTGGTATGAGAACATTATTTGTTAATAGTCCTCGAAAATCTAACACACCAGATTTATGAGAGTATTATTCATTGTTGTGAAGCTAAAATGACCCTAAAAAGTTCCGGAAAATATGCCTCGAAAGTACCCATAATCATATTTCCATATATCTCAAAATACATGTGTGATATAAAAAATCTAACTTCATATTATTAATTAGGGAGAACAATTATGTTGGCAATGGGTATAACTCCAATTTTAGAAAACCTGTAACGAAAAATGAATTTTGCCAATTTTGCACTTCCACTAAGGGTATGCATTTGCTCCGAGACGTAGAACCATCGCAGATATTTGTTGTTTTGTGCCAGTTTTTTTATTTTTATCCAACGCTTATGGATCTTGCGCGTAAGCCTTTCTATGCATAATTCTATGGTTGTGGTTGATAGAATAACAAAGACGACTCATTTTCTACCAGTTAAGATTACTTATAGGGCCGAAGATTCTGCTAAACTATACATTCATGAGTTGGTTAGATTGCATGGGGTGCTTTTGTCTATCATTTCAGATCATGGTTCTCAATTCACTTCACACTTTTACAGGTCCTTCGAAAGGGGTCATGATAATACGGTTAAGCTTAGTATGGCCTTTCGTCCTCAAACGAATGCCAAGACGAAAGAATTATCCAAACTCTTGAGGATATGCTTATAACTTATGTATTGGAGTTTAAGGGTAGGTGGGATGACCATCTTCCATTGATTGAGTTTGTTTATAAAAATAGCTATCATGTAAGAATTTGTATGGCTTCTTTTGAGGCTCTTTACGATAGACGTTGTAGATCACTGATTGGGTGGTTTAAAGTGGGAGAGATGGATTTGTTGGGTCTGAATTTGGTTGTGGAGGCCTTAGAGAAAGTAAGGTTGATAAAGGAAAGGTTGAAAACAACCCAAAATCATCTAAAGTCCTATGTTGATGTGAGGGAAGGGATCTTAATTTAAGGTTAGTGATTGGGTCTATTTGAAGGTTTCACCCATGAAGGGTATGGTTCATTTTGGTAAAAAAGGTAAATTGAGTCCAAGATTTGTAGGTCCTTATAGGCTGTTGAGGAAGATTGGTAAGGTGGCCTATAAATTAGAGTTGCCTAGTGAAATGGGTATAGTTCATTCAGTCATCCATATATCTATTTTGAGGAAATGTGTAGGTGACCCAAATGCTATTGTACCATTGGATGTTGTGGGCATTGTTGAAGACAGTTTAACTTATGAAGAGGTTTCAGTAGAAATTTTGGATAGACAAATGAAGAGGTTGAGAAACAAGGATACAACTTCTGTTAAGGTCCTTTGGAGGAATCAAAACATTGAGAAGTACTATATGGGAAGTCGAGGCAGACATGTGAAAGCAATATCCGTATCTCTTCCATTATAATAAAGCCTAAAGTACTAATCTAAGTCCCTTATGTGTTTTCAAGTCTTAAGTTTCTGCCCTCATGTCATTTGTATACATTCATGTTTAAATTGAGAAGTTCATGGTGATTTTGACACTTATGTTAAGATTGTTGAAATGATGTCTATGTGAATCGTTGCATTCGTAGGCTAAATTTATCTTGCTTACTTCTCTAATATATATTTCTTTGACATTCAGAGATGATTGTTCCCAAGGGTGAGATATTGAAATGACACCAAAAAGTGCCTGAAAATGTCTTCGAAGTTCCCATAGTCTAATTTCAATATATCTCAAAATTCATGCGTGATATCGAAAATATGACTTCATATTCTTGATTAGGGGGCAAAATTGAGTAGGAAATAGGTATAACTTGAATTTTAGAAGACTCGTAGTAGGAAATAGGTATAACTTGAATTTTAGAAGACTCGTAGTGAAAAATGAATTTCGCCAATTTCCCAATTCTAGTAGGGGTATGCGTTTGGTCTGTGATGTGGAGCCATCACGTAGATATGTTATTTTGTGCCAGTTTTCCTGTTTCTGGCCAAGGACTTTTTGTCTTAGTACTAAGCCTTCCTATATGTAAAACACCTATACTTAGTTATATTTCAACTCCATATCATACAAGACATTCCCTAAAAACCTCTCTACCACTTAGACAAATATTTCACCCAAAATTCAAGTGTTCCAATCTCATTTTCGATGTATGGATTTCATTTAAGCTTCATGTTCTCAACCAAATCTTCACCAAGGAAATCTCCAAAGTTGAGGTATGTGGGTTACAACCATTGGGTCCTTTGACCCATGGTACCTAACGTTTCTTTTTACATAAATTGCATATTTCTAAGTTGATTTACTTCTCTATATTACTTATTATGAATTTTGTTATAAACTATGTTGGGGTTTCACAAAATTGTGATTTTTTAGGCATGTTTTGATCTATGAATCAATGATCCATTATGTGATTTGATGAGAACTTTTGATGTAACTTGCATGAGGGTATTACCAACTATTGGTGGGTGGTTTATATTTGTTTTTCACATGATTTCACTCTTGAATTATATGATTTTACACTAGCATTACAGACCCACCAAGTGTTTAATAAAATATCTGGTTAAGGATTCTTGAGTCTTTGGAGGTCCATTGTATAGTTTGTGAACTAAGTAACTTTTTGATGATGAAAGAGATGTATATATTAGTTGTTTTCATGAGAGGTGTCTACAGTGTTGTATGTTGACCACACTAGGTTGAGGAAGTGTTATGCTTCAACCACCATGATGGGGGTGGTATGCCCATCTACCAATTAGGGTGTATATTCCCTAATCACTTTGATGGGTGTTGCTCATGGTCATCTACCAATTGGGGGATATATTAACTCAATCCCTTTAATGTGGGGCGGTCATGCTGGTCTACCAATTAGGGGGTATATTAACTCAATCACTTTGATGGGGGGCGGTCATGCTCATCTACCAATTAGGGGGTATATTCCGTAATCACTTTGATTGGGGATGGTCATGCTCATCTACCAATTGGGGGGGATATATTCACTCAATCACTTTGATGGGGGGTGGTTATGCTCATCTACCAATTGAGGGGTAAATTTCTCAATCACTTCCCAAGGGGTGGTCATACCTTGGATTCCATGTACTAGTTTGTTTGGTCTATAAATATGATCTCTTCCTAAATATGTAATATATTCTGTCTAACCATGTTTTATTTTAGGCATCATTCATGTATACTATAGAGTTACTATGCATATTCATTGCCTATATGTACGCATTTTCTTATGTTGCCAATCTCTTGTTGCATGGCATCCTACATACTTAGTATATTCAAATGCACTAACGTATAATCTATACCTACATGATGTTACCATGTAGGATTCGGATCTCCACTTGATCATCTTCTTCCTCCACATGGCTAGTACTATCTTTGTAGCAATTGTAGTGACTCCTCAACTCTAAGGATGATATCTTTTTTTCTTATGTTATGCAAAGACTCTTTTTCTTATATTGTATGCTCTTGACTATGAGGGTGAGCCCAGAAATTTGTCTTCGCCCTGCTCAATTCTAAGTTTAGGGGTGTTGTTTGACAATTTATGTAATGATGCTTTAAGCTTTGACTCTCTTGAATTTTGTATGTTCTTAAGCTGTGAAAGACTCCCTTATCCCATTTATCCTTATTTTATGTTCTCTTGTTGTTGTTTAATTGCTTTCGTGACCAAGGATTTGTAATGATATGCTAAGAGGCTTATTTGGGGACCCTCTGGGTTCCCTGTTTGTCATGTCACATCTAGGCCCTAGGTCCTAGTTACGATAGAAGTGTGTCATAACTATTAATCGGAGGATTTGAGGCATTTTAGGAAATGTTTCATTTCATCATGATCCGTGTCGTGCTTTAAATGTCAAGATAAGGCTTCCCCCCCCAACAAATGCTATTTTTCTCTTATACATTATGTCATTACCAATACAAAGACTAAGTAAGGCCCATACACCCGAGGAGAAACTAGCCCATCCTACTCGTCGAACTTCTCAAAATGGAAGGAATGGCCCAAGATGCGTAAGTTTTGAAATGGTATCAGAATGTTAGCCCATGTTATGAAACCAATTAAACCAAGGGGCATAAACTCCTCATGCTCCTACTCCATCCTTAAGGGTGAGAGAGTTCACAAGGATGAACCCTTCGGAGTTCCATTGGTCAAAAGCATAGGAAGATCCCCAAGAGTTTATTGTTGAGGTGTATAAGGTTCTATATATGATGGGGATCAATTCGGGGGAGAAGGCTTAATTAGCGGCTTGCCAACTTTAGCGTGTGACCTATATTTGTTTGCTCAATCGATTTTTGAGAGGAGAAATGATGATGCGATTCGAAAATGACCCCAAAAGTACTTGAAAATGTTCATCGAAAGTTTCTAAAATTATAATTTCCATATATTTGAAAATCCATGCATAATATAAAATATCTAACTTCATATTCTTGATCAAGGGGTCAAATTGAATGAAAAATACTCTAACCTCGATTCTTAAGAAACCAAATCAAAATTTGGAAATCGCAAAATGCTATTTTTTGGGAGTGATACGTGCCCCTACGCGACGCACTAAGGGGGTGCTATAGTGTAAAAATGTTGCTAGTTTTCTATCTCAGTCCAAGACTTTTTGGCTTGGGCCTAAGTGTTCCCATGGGTGAAAATACCTATACTTAGTCATATTTCACATTTATATCATACAAGACACTCCCCAATACTCTTTCAAATACTTTGACAAATATTTCACCCTAAAACTCAAGTCCCAAAACTCATCCGGATCTAAGGATTTCACTAAAGCTTCAAGTCTCCATCTCCAATCTTCATCAAGATATTCTCCAAAGTCAAGGTATATAGGTTTCAACTATTAAGTCCTTTCAGGCATAGTGCCTAATCTTCCATCTCATCTAATTTATATGCTTTTAAGTTAATTTTACACATGGATATATTATTATGAATTTGATTATGAACTATGTTGTGATTTTGTAAAAGTGTAACTATTTTAGCATGTTTTGAGCTTTGAATCTTGGATCTAACTTGAGATTTGATAAAGGGTTTTGATGTATATTGAATGATGGTGTTACGACGTATTGGTGGGATGATTTACTTTAAGATTTCTTGCATGATTTCACTCTTTAAATGCATAGTTTTACAACCGCATTGCACACCTACCAAGTTTTAATAAAATGTCCAAATTATGATTCTTGAGTTGTTGAAGGCTTAATGCTTGGCATATGAGATATATGACTTTAGGATGATAAAATTATGTTGTATATATGTTAATTTCATGATGAACTTTCATAGTCTTATGAGTTGACCAAGCCTAGCTCGTAGGGTTATAGGCCTGAGTAACCATATCTAGGTATTGGTACTTGGTTGCCTAGTATGGGGATAATAGGCCTGTGCTACCATGATTAGGGGTATGTACCTTAATAACCATATTGAGGTGTGTGTACCTTGGTTGCCTAGTACGAGGGGTAGGAGGCCCGTGTAACCATATTGAGGGTCTTGTACCACATTAACTATATTGAGGGGTTTGTACCTCATTTGCCTCTCCAAGGGGCTAACAAGCCTTGGATATTCAATATTGATGGTCACATTAACTATAAGCATGACTTAATTGAAGCATCCTTCATTCAAGTCATATTGTTAATATGCTATCTATACAATACTGTATTTTGCCTATGTTGCATTGGGATAGATATAGATGAACAACACCCCCTAGAAACGTATAGGAAGCTTTCTCCTCGTACGACTCGAGAAAAATGATTGAGTCAAAGTGGAAGACTTTTATTCTTACGTGTCATAGTGGACGTCCACTTAGCCCATTCACATGTACTAATGCATACTCTATGACTACATGTTGTTACCATATAGGAACCTGAGCCCCGCTTGATCATCTTTGTCCTCTACGTGGCTCGTATGAAGTCTCTCAAGCTAGTTGGTAAGTCCTCCATTTTGGGGACAATGTTTATGATCTCATGCTATGTACTAAAACTATCTTCTCCTATGTATATATTGACTATAAGAGTGAGCTCGGTTGCTTATCTTGGCCCCCACTAAGTATCTGAGTTTTAAAGGTGTTGTTAGACATATTACGTATTATGCTATAAGCTTTGACTCTCTCTTGAATATCGATGTTTATGTTATGAAAGTTGTCCCTTAGCCCTATTTATCCCTATTTACAATCTTTTGTTGTATGTTATTGCTTCCGCAGCCAAGGATATGTGATGATATATCAAGAAGCTTTCTTGTGGCCCCTTCGATTTCCCCATACATCATGTCACATCTAGGACGTAGTCTTGGGTCATGACAAATATGGTATCAGAGCACTAGGTTGTTAAAGGTCCTCGACATCTAGCACACCGCGTCAATTAGAGTCTTAATCATGGTTGTGTTGTGCACCTCAACTATGAGTAAGAGGTTATGAGACATTTTTGGAAATGTTTCCCATTTTCTTTTTCCGTGGCATGCTATATAAGTTAAGGTGAGGTTTTTCCCCCCTAATGATTGTTATTTGCTATGCTAAGACCATGCCTAACATAAGAGAAAGAAGAGCCCATACACCTGAGGAGCAGTCAGCTCATAGAGAGCTTCGAGATGCTCTTACCTTGCTTACAAAAGTTATGACTAATCAAGACAACCAAGATGCCCAAGCCCCTCATACTCCTACTCTGGCATCTCGGGTAAGAGACTTCATAAGGATGAACCCACCGGAATTCTATGGTTCTAAAGTAGATGAGGACCCTCAAGTGTTTATTAATGAGCTCTACAAGTTATTATCTATCATGGGTGTTAGGTCGGAGGAGAAGGCAGAGTTGGTGGCTTACAAACTCAAGGAGGTAGCATAAATATGGTTCACAAATGGAAGCTGGAGAAAAGGGTCAACAATGTGGTTCTACGGGAGGAGTTCAAGGCAGCCTTTCATAATTGGTTCTTCCCTCTTGAGCTTAGGGAGACCAAGATAATGGAGTTTATGAATTTGAAACAAGGGTCAATAAGTGTGAGGGAGTATGCCCTCAAGTTTAATCAACTCTCAAAGTATGCTCCCACATAGGTGCTGATTTGTGGTCTAAAATGAATATATTTGTGATGGGGGTATCCGACTTAGTAAGTGAGGAGTGTAAGTCTGATATGTTAATTAATGACATGGATTTGTCACATTTTATGACCTATGCTAAACAAATTGAGGAAGAAAAGTTGTGGAAGAGGAGGAGTAATGAGGCCAAGAGGGACCATCTTGAGGGAAAGTTCCAAAGTCGCAAGGGTGGATGGTTTCATCAAGGCCAAGGATCTTCTCATACTCCTTATAGGAGATTTGACAATGACATCCCAAGGGCCCAAGGTGATGGTGGTAAGAATCCTATTGATATGTCTCCAAAGTGTGGTAAGGGTTATAGTGGACCATGCTTGAGGAATACCGATGCTTGTTATGCTTATGGGGAGATGGGGCATAAGGCAATAGATTGCACTCGAAATCGCAACAAAGGTAAGGATGTTCGTCCTTAAGTGCCAATGTGGTTCCTTTAGGGAGAGGAGGTAAACAAGGTACTGCCCTGAGACACAATTGATCTTATGCTCTACATGGGAGGCAAAGGGAAGATAAGGTGCCCGACAGTGTTATCGGTATGTTAAAAGTCTTTGATTTTGATGTGTATGCATTCATAGACCCAGGTTGCACTATTTATTTTGTTACTCGTCTTATTGGTAAAATGTTTTATGTTGAGCCCAACTTGTTATGTGAGTCTTATGAAGTGTCTACTCCTATTGGTACCTGTGATGGCCCCAAAAAGTGGCCAAAAATGTGCCTCAAAAGTGCCTGGAGTTATAATTTTCATATATCTCAAAATTCATGCGTAATATCAAAAAATTGACTTCATATTCTTGTTCAGGGGGTCATTTTGAGTGGAAAATAAGTCTAACCCCTATTTAAGAGCAAACAATTAGCAATTTTGATTTTCTAAGTGATAAATTTTAGAGAGCTTTTTGCTCCCCTGGCGCATAGATGAAGAAACCCTATTCTCAAATCTTATCCGTGATGCAGACATGCATTTTTTTTTGTCCAATTATTTTTTATGTGGTACAAGACTTTGAAGTCTTGGGCATAAGTGTCCACAAATGTAAAAATATCCATACTTAGCCATTTTACACCCTCCTATCATTCTAAAGATTCCCCAAAATTCATTAAAACACATAGCCAAATATTTTACTCCTAAACTCAAGTCAAAAGCATTTCTGAATTCATAAAGATTGCACTCAAGCTTCAAGTCTCCATCTTTAATCTTCATCAAATTCATCTTTAAGGCTAAGGTATGTTGGTAGGATTCGTTTCACCCATGATGCCCAAGCCTCTTTTTACCCTAATTTGCATGATTTTTAAAGATAAGTTACTCATGGGTCTTATTTATTATGAAAATCGTTGTAGACTATGTTGGGCTTATGAAATTGTGACTGTTTTACTATGTTTTGAGCTATGAATCTAAGATCTTTTGTAAGATTTGATGAAGGATTTTGATGCATATTGCTTGAGGTGTTACCAAGTATCTATTGAAGGTTTTACATTAAAGTTTCTTGCATGATTTCAATCTTGAATTCATGGTTTTACACTAGCACTACACACCCTCTAAGTATTTGATAAAATGTCCGGTTATGTATTTTTGAGGAATTAAAGGGCCTATGCATGGCGTGTGAGTAGAATGACTTTATAATGATGAAATAATGATGAAATGATGACAAAATAATGATGAAAGGGAATGTATGTATATGATGGTGAAAGAAGTGTGTGTGTGTATATATATATATATGTATTATCTCTATAATGTTGGGGATGACCAAGCCTAACTCAGGGGTAGGAGAGGGGGGTGTAGGCCCGGGTAACCTTTTTGTGGGTTTAGTACCTCAATCTCCTAATTCGGGGGCAGTAGGCCTGGGTAACCTATTCGGGTTTGTACTCATCAACCTTGTTGAGGGTTTGTACGCAACAACCTATTGGGGGGTTTGTACTCCATCAACCTATTGGGGGGTTTGTACTTCATTAACCTCATTAGGGGTTTTTACTCCATCAACATTATGAAGGGGTTTGTACCATATGAATATGATTTTACTTCAATTATCATTCATATATGTCATATTTCTAGTATGCTATATATTGCCTATAATGATGCATTTTGCCTATGAAACCTATCATTGGTTGCATTGCATCCTACATACTTAGTATATTCAAATGTACTAATGCATACTCTATGCTTATATAATGTCCCTATGTAAGAACTAGTGCACCGGTGGATCCTTCTCCTCCTTCACGTGGCTAGTTCGATTGTTCTACAAGCTTGTTGGTGAATCCTCCACTTCGAGGACGTTGCTTATGAACTCTTTCTATGTATTAAGACTATCTTATTTTTGTTATGTATTGACTATTAGGGTGAGCCCATTTGCTTGTCTTGGCCCCCGCTCTTATCTTGTGGTAAAGGTGTTGTTGGACATGATATATGTCTAAGCTATGAGCCTTAACTCTCTTGTTTCTTGATGTTATGATATGAAGGTACCCTTAGTCCCTATTCCCTTGCTTATGTTTATTTGTCAATGTTATTTTAATTGGTTCCGCGACCAAAGATGTGTAATGATAATCTTTGAGGCTTATTTGGGGTCCCTTCAGGTTCCCCATTTATGGGTCACATCTATGCCCTAGGCTTGAGTCATAACAAAGATGGTATTAGAGTACTAGGTTGTTAGATCCTTAGATTCCAACACACCACATTGATTAGAGTTCTATTTATGGTTATGTTGTGCACTACAACTATGAGTAGGAAGCTATGAGACATTTTGGGAATTGTTTCCCTTCTTCATGTTCTAGGTCATTCCATAGAGTTGAATTAAGATTTCCTCCCTTAATGCTTGTTATTTGCTATGCTAGATTATGCCTAATATAAGAGGGAGACGAGGTTGCATGCATGAGGAGTGACCGTCCAATGGAGATCTTAGTGATGCTCTCACCTTACTTACACAAGTAGTGGCTAATCAAGCTAACCAAGGGGCCCAAGCACCTCATGCTCCAACATCGGCCTCTGGGTGAGAGAGTTCATAAGAATAAATCCCTCGAAAATCCATGGGTCAAAGGTGAGTGAGGATCCTCAAAAATTCATTGATGAGGTTTATAAGATTTTATCTATTATGGGTGTGAGGTCGGAGGATAAGGCAGAGTTGGCGGCTTACTAACCCAAAGGGGTAGCACAAATATGGTACAACCAACGAAAAGATGAAAAGGGAGGCAATTATGTGGTGCTTTAGGAGGAGTTCAAGGTGGCCTTCCTTAATCAGTTCTTCCCCTTTGAACTTAGGGAAGCTAAGTTGGTGGAATTTATGAATTTGAGAGTAGGGTCCATGAGGGTGAGGGAGTATGCCCTAAAGTTCACCCAACTTTCAATTTTTGCTCCTCAATTGATTGCCAACCCAAGGTTGAGGGTGAATAAATTTGTAATAGGGGTATCCAATTTAGTTAGTGAAGAATACCTGTCCGCCATGTTGATTAGCGACATAGACTTGTCATGTCTGATGACCTATGCCGAACGAATGGAAAAGGAGAAATTAAGGAAGAGAAGGGGGCATGAGGCCAAAAGGGCCCATTTTTAGGGTAAGTTCCAAAGGAATAGTCAATTCCAACCAGGCCAAGGGTCTTCCCATACTTTTCAAATGAGGGTTGCAAATGATTTTCTGAGGGCCCAAGGTGGTAGCAATGTGGCTCCTATTGATGTATGTCTGAAGTTTTTTAAGGGTCATGGTGGCCCATGCTTGAGAGATACCGATGCTTGCGATGGTTGTGGAGAAATAGGACATAAGGCAATAGATTGCCCTTGAAATCACAACAAGGGTAAGGAGATTCATCCTCAAGGTGCTAATGTAGTCCCTTTGGGGAGAGGTGGCCGACAAGATTGTGCCCCAAGGCACAACTGGCTTTATGCTTTGCATGGGAGCCAAGAGGTTGATGAAGTCCCCAATGTTGTTACTGGTATATTGAAAATCGTTGACTTTGATGTATAAGCATTGATTGATCTAGATTCCACTCTTTTTTTTGTCACCACCTTTGTTGCCAAAAAGTTCTATGTTTACCCCAAGTTGTTGCATGAGTCATATGAAGTGTCTACTCTTATTCGTGCATATATTGTTGATAGAAAAGTTTATAAAAGTTGTCATATTTGCATCTTGCATAAAGTGTTGCCTTATGATCTTGTTGAGTTAGACATGGTTGATTTTGATGCCATTCTTGGGATATATTAGTTGCATGGCTACTATGCTTCTATTGATTGTAAAACCCATAGGGTCAAATTGAAATTTCTAAATAAACCCATCCTTGAGTGGGAGAGTCAAGATATGGTGGTCAAAGGTAGATTAATCTCTTGCATTAAAGCCCGTAATTGATCTCTAAGGTGTGTCTTTACCATCTTGTGAGTATTAGGGATGTACAGTCTCACGTCCTTCCCATAAAGTTGATTTTGTTGTAAATGAGTTTATTGATGTCTTCCCAAATGACCATACTAGTGTTCCTCCCAAAAGAGAAATAGATTTTGGTTTAGATCTTCATCTCTATACTCAAGCCATTTCTATTAGCCTATACCATATGGCCCCAGTGGAGTTGAAGGAGTTGATGGAGTAATTGAGGGACTTGTTGGAGAAGGGGTTCATTAGTCCTAAGCAATCACCTTGGGGTGCACCAGTATTGTTTGTGAAAATGAAGGATGGGTCATTTAGGATATGTATTGAGTAACGGTAACTCAATAGGGTCACCATCAAGAATAGGTATCCTTTTCCAAGGATTGATGATTTGTTTGACAAATTGCAAGGGGCTAGCCATTTCTCTAGGATTTATCTTCGCTCCATGTATCACCACGTGAAGGTGAGGGAGTGTGATATTCCTAAGATGGCCTTCCAGACTAGATATGGGTATTATGAGTTTATTGTGATGTCTTTAGGGTAGACTAATGCACCAGCCATCTTTATGGACCTTATGAATAGGGTCTTCAAACCCTACCTTGATTCTTTTGTTGTGGTATTCATTTATGATATTTTGATCTATTCTCGTGGTAAGGAGGAGCATAGGGCCCATTGCAGGGTTGTGTTGCAAAGGTTAATGGAAGAGAAATTGTATGCTATATATGAAAAGTGTGAACTTTGGTTGAAGGAGGTTTCATTCTTGGGTCATGTGGCATCTGGTGATGGTATAAAGGTGGATCCTAAGAAAACCTATGTCATTAGGAATTGTCCTAGATCATTGACCCCATTAGATATTATGATTTTCTTGGGCATAGCTGGGTAATATCAGAGGTTTGTGAATGGGTTCTCTTCTATTGTTTGCCCTATGACAAAAATGGCTATAAAGAAGTCTAAGTTTGTGTGGACCAAT
The DNA here is from genome assembly GCA_025642045.1 of Solanum sejunctum. NCBI lineage: Eukaryota > Viridiplantae > Streptophyta > Magnoliopsida > Solanales > Solanaceae > Solanum > Solanum sejunctum. The sequence goes on from JAOTQJ010098501.1 coordinate 18,727, forward strand.
GAATGTGAGAGGATCTTCCATACCTTCAAAGATAAGATTGTGTCCACTTATATATTGTCTTTATCGGATGGCCTTAAGGGATTAGTGGTTTATTGTGATGCTTCTAGAGTTGGATTGGGTTGTGTGCTAATGCAAAATTATAAGGTGATAGCCTACGCTTCTAGGCAACTCAAAGTGCATGAAAGTAACTACCCTACCCATGATCCTGAACTAGCTTCCGTGGTATTTGCATTAAGAATTTGTCGACATTATTTGTATTGGGTGCATGTGGATGTGTTCACTAACATAAGAGCCTCCTATATGTCTTCACTCAAAGAGATCTCAACTTGAGGCAAAGAAGGTGGCTAGAACTTCTTAAAGACTATGATATGAGTGTGCATTATCATCTGGGTAAGGCAACTATACCAAAACAAATCACACCCTTCATGGGTGATACCTTTAAATAAACCCAATCACCAAATTTAAACTCAAGATCCCTTCTTCTCACATCGTCATATGACTTTTGGTGGATTTCGGCTATTTTCAACCTTTCTCTAATCATCTTTACCTTCTCTTTAGCATCCATAACTAGATCAGGACCTAACAAAGCCATTTCTCCAACTTCAAACCACCTAAACGGTGGTCTACAACGGTTACCATAGAGGGCCTCAAAAGGAGCCATATCAATCCAAGAAAGATACTGTTGTTATAAGGAAACTCAACCAATGGAAGATGATTATCGCAACTACCCTTGAACTCCAAAATACAAGCTCTAAGCATATCCTAAAGAGCTTGGATAGTACTTTCGACTTGGATATCTGTTTGAGGGTGGAAGGCCATAATAAGTTTAACCTTCGTACCGATACTCATTTTGAAAGACCTCTAAAAATATGAAGTAAATATAAGTTCGTGATCCGATATGATGGATAAGGGAACCCCATGCAATTTCACCAACTCATAAATGTATAACTTAGCATAATCTTTAGCTCCATATATAGTCGTAATTGGCAGAAAATGACCCAATTTTGTCATCCTATCAACCACAACCCAAATGGAATCAAAACCTCTTCTAGTCTTTGATAACCCAACCACAAAATCCATATTACTCTCTTCCCATTTCCAAGTAGGAATTTGTATGTCTTGGGTCAGGTCACCCATCCTTTGATGTTAGGCTTTGACTTGTTGGCAAGTTTGACAACTAGAAATAAATTTGGCAATGTCTTTCTTCATACCTACCCACCAATACACATCTCTCAAATCTCTATACATCTTGGTAGAACCAGGGTGAATCGAATAGGAAGAACTGTGAGCCTCATCAAGAATCTTTTTTCTCAAGCCATCAATACAAGCCACACATAAGCTACCTTGGTATCTAAGGACACCATCTCCACCTTGGGATAAAACCTCCACACCCCCTTTTAACAAGGCCTTCAATTCTAACAAGGGAGGGATCAAGATCTTGCTTTTCTTTTACCTTATCAACCAAGGAAGACTATGAACCATCAACAACCACAATGACATCATTATCAACCTCTTCCAACCTAACCCCCATTCTAGGAAACTGATGGACCTCCTTAGCCACCTATATGTCCTTACCATCAACATGAGCTAGGCTACCCATAGACATCCTACTCAAAGCATCCACCATAATATTAGACTTACCGGGATTATAATGCACACTCATATCATATTCCTTAAGAATTTCTAACCACCTTATTTGCCTCAAGTTAAGATCCTTTTGAATGAACGCATATTAGAGGCTCTTATGATCGGTAAACACATTAACATGCACCCCATACAAGTAATGACACCAAATTTTCAATGCAAAAACCACGGCGGCCAATTTAAGATAATGAGTAGTATAATTCTTTACATGCACTTTGAGTTGCCTAGTAGAATAGGTTATTACCTTACTATTTTGCATCAATACACAACCCAAACCAACCCATAAAGCATCATAACAAACACTTCTAACCTTTCCGGCAGAGACAAAATAGGAGTGGTCACAAGCTTATCTTTCAAGGTGTGGAAGCTCCTTTCAAACATATTGGTCCACACAAACTTAGTCTTCTTTTGAGTCAGTTTAGTCATGGGATACGCAATAGAAGAGAACGCATTCACAAATCTCCGATAGTAATCCGCTAAGCCCAAGAAGCTACTAATATCCGAAGGGGTTAATGATCTAGGCCAATTTCTAATCACATCCATCTTTTTAGAATCCACTTTAATACAATCCCCCGACACCATATGACCTAGAAAGTAAACTTCTTTCAACCAAAATTCATACTTCTCATATTAAGCATAAAAATTCTCCTCCCTCAATCTTTGCAACACTACACTCAAATGAGCGATATGCACCTTCTCACTATGAGAATAGACCAAAATATCATCAATCAAGACCACAACAAACAAATCAAAGTAAGGTTTAAAAACCCTATTCATAAGATCTATGAAGATAGCCAGTGCATTGGTCAACCCAAACAACATAACCACAAACTCATAATGCCCATACCTCATCTGGAAGGTCGTCTTGGTAATGTCACACTCCCTTACCTTCACTTGATAAAACCCAAACCGAAGATCAATCTTAGAGAAGTGGCTATCCTCTTGCAATTGGTCAAACAAATCATCAATCCTTGGAAAAAGATATTTATTCTTTATAGTGACCCTATTAAGTTATCGGTAGTCAATACACATTCTACTAGACCTACCCTTCTTTTTTACAAGCAACACCAATGTACATCAAGGTGATTGGCTAGGCCTAACAAAACTCTTCTCCAATAAGTCCCTCAATTGCTCCTTCAACTCTTTTAATTTCATCGGGACCATACGGTAAGGGGAAGTAGAAATGGGTCGAGTATAGAGGAGGAGGTTTATGCCAAAATCTATTTCCATTTCAGGAGGAACACCAAGAAGGTCATTTGGAAAGACATCAAGAAACTCATTACCACCAGATCCGACTCTATAGGAAGGACTTTGGACTCCACATCCCTAACCCTCACAAGATGATAAAGACACCCCTTCAAGATCAATTTACGAGCTTTAATGCAAGAGATAAACCTACCCTTGAACATCAAATCATGATTCTCCCATTCAAGGATAGATTTATTTGGGAATTGGAACTTGACCCTATGGGTTCTACAATCATATAGAGGCATAGTATGCACGCAACCAATCCATTCCAAGAATGATATCAAAATCAACCATATCTAACTCAACAAGATCACAAGGAAATATTTTATGCAAGATGCAAATGGGATAATCTCTATAAGCCTTTCTAACAACAATAGAAGCACCAATAGGAGTAGATACCTCATATGACTCGCACAACAATTCGGGCTCAACATGGAAATTTTTTGGCAACAAAAGGGGCAACAAAAGAAAGAGTGGCACCTGGTTCAATCAATGCATACATATTAATATCAAAGACTTTTATCATATCAGTAACAACATCAGGCAACTCATCAACCCCTTGCATCCCATACAAAGCATAAAACCAATTGTGTCTTAGGGCACCACCTTGCTGACCACCTCCCTCTAAAGGAACCACATTTGCACCCTAGCCTTGAGGACGAATATCCTTACCCTAGTTATGATTTTAAGGGCAATCTATTGCCTTATGCCCGATTTCCTTACAACAATAACAAGGGGAATGACCCTTACCACACTTTGGACATATATCACTAGGACCCATACCACCATCACCTTGGTCCCTTGGGATGTTATTGGCAAACCTCCTATAGGGTGCATGAGAAGATCCTTGGACTTGCTGAAATTGGCCACCCTTGTGACTTTGGAACTTATCATCAAAATGGGCCTTATTGGCCTCATGACCCATCCTCTTCCTAAACTTTTCCTCCTACATTTGTTTAGCATAGGTGATCAAATGAGACAAATCCATGTCACTAATCAACATAGCGGACTGACATTCTTGACTTAACAAATCAAAAACACCCATCACAAGTTTATTCATCCTAGACCTTGAATCGACAACCAAGTGTAAGGCATACTTTGAGAGTTGGTTGAACTTGAGGGCATACTTCCTCATGCACATAGATCCTTGTTTCAAGTTCATAAACTCCACCAATTTAGCTTCCCCAAGCTCAAGAGGGAAGAACCAATTAAGAAAGGTCGCCTAGAACTCCTCCCATAGAATCATATTGTTGACCCCCTTCTCTCTTTCCATTGATTGTATCATATCTGTGCTACTCCTTTGAGTTGGTAGGCTGCCAACTTCGCTTTGTCTTCCGACCTCACACCCATGATAGCCAATCCTTATAGACCTCCTCAATGAACTCTTGAGGGTCTTTATCTACCTTAGACCCATAGGATTTCGGTGATTTTATCCTCATGAATTCCCTCACTCGAGATGCCAAAGTAGGAGCATGAGGGACTTGGGCCCCTTGATTGGCTTGATTAGCCACAACTTTGCTTTCATATAGCGAGAGTCATTAGTTCAATTTATGCAAGCAAAGTGAGACCATCCCGAAGCTCACCATGAGCTAGTTCTTTTATGGGTGTGCGGGCTCTTCTTCCTCTTCTGTTAGGCATGATCTAGCATAGCAAAGAACAATTATTAGTGGGGAAAAACCTTACCTTAACTTCTATAGAATGATATAGAGTAAGAAAAAGGGAAACATTTCCTAAAACTTCTCATAGCCTCTAAATCATAGTTGCGGTTCATAATACAACCATGAATATAACCCTAATAGACGCGATGTGTTAGATGTAGAGGACCATTAACAACCAAGTGATCTAATACCAAGTTTTCCATGACCCAAGTCAAGGTCCTACATGTGACACGGTGAATGGGGAACCTGATAGAACCCCAATCAAATCTCTTAACATGTCATTAAACATCCTTAGCCATGGAAACATTAAATACAACAATAAGAGTAGTAAAAAGGGGATGAGGGACTAAGGGCCATTCCTCATATCATAAGAATATAGCAATCTCAATAGAGTATAACATGAATATGTCATAAGGTTCCAATAATACCTCTACTACATAGATAGGAGCGGGAGACCAAGCAATCAACCAGGCTTACCCCCCTTAGTTATAAACATACAACAAAGATAAGAGTCTCAAAACATAAGATAGGATCAAATACATCATACCAGAGTTAAGGATTCACCAACTAACTTGAGAGATAATCGTACTAGCCACACGAAAAAGGAGGAGGATCAGGCGGGGCTCTAGCTCCTATATGGTAATATCGTGTAGGCATAGAATATGTGTTCGTATGTTTTAATATACTAAGTAGGATGTAATGCAACAATAGTAAGTTAACGTAACCAAAATACATAATAATATCCAAATAGATAGCAGAATGACAATATGGCATATATGAATGACGATTAAAGTAAAACATGCTTATATAGAACAAAATACATCTGTAGAAAAGCGACCATCAATATAGGCAATCAACGTACAAATCCCTTAATATGGTTAATGAGGTACCAACCCCTCAATATGGTTATGTGGGCCTACACCCCCTGTACTAGGCAACCAAGGTACAAAACACCTCTATCTGGTTAATGAGGTACCAACCCCTCAATATGCTTATATGGGCCCACTACCCCCCATACTAGGAAACCAAGGTACCAACCCCTCAATGTGGTTATACAGGCCTACTACCCCTCGTACTAGGCAACCAAGGTACTAACCCCTCGATGTGGTTACCCGGGCCTACAACCTCCCGAGCTAGGCTTAGTCAACTCATAACACTATTGAAGTTCATCATAAAATTAACATATATACGACATACTTTCGTCATCACCAAGTCATATCTTATATGCTAAGCATTAGGCCTTCAACAACTTAATAATTATAATCCGAACATTTTATCAAATACTTAATGGGTGTGCAATGCTAGTGTAAAACCATGCAACTAAAGAGTGAAATCATGCAATAAATCTTGAAGTAAATCATCCCACAAACATTTGGTAACACCATCATACAATATACATCAAAACTCTTAATCAAATCTCAAGTTATATCAAAGATTCATCGCTCAAACATGCTAAAACAGTCACACTTTTACAAAACCCCAACATAGTTCATTGTCAAAATCATAGTAATAGACCCATATGTAAAATCAACTTAAAAGCAATTAAATTAGATGAAATGGATGCTTGAGCATCATAAGTGATAGAACCCAATAGTTGAAACCCACACACTTTGACTTTGAAAAATCCTTGAAGAAAATTGGAGATGGAGACTTAAAGCTTGAATGAGAACCTTAAGATCTGGATTGAGTTTTGGGACTTGAAATTTGTAGTGAAATATTTGTCTAAGTATTTGAGTGGGTATTGGGGAATGTCTTGTGTGATATGAGGGTGAAATATGGATAATTATAGGTATTTTCATTCATAGGAACACTTAGACCCAAGACTAAAAAGTCTTGGACCGAACAGAAAAACTTGCAGTATTTTTACACTTTGGTGCGCCCTTGGTGAGTCGCATTAGGGGCGCGAAAAGTTGTTTGGAAATAACATTTTGTGATTTTTAAATTTTAATATGGTTGCTTAAAATTTCGGTTTAGATACATCTTCCACTCAATTTTACCCCCTGATCAATAATATGAAGTCCAATTTTTGATATCATGCATGGATTTTAAGATATATCAAAATTACGATTTCGAGCACTTTCGAGGCACATTTTTGGGCACATTTTTGGGTTGTTTCATGTTCTTTGGGAGTTCAGGATTTTCTTTCTCTTGTATTAGGCATGATCTAGTACAACAAAGAACAATCGTTAGGGGAAAACCTTACCTTAACTCCAATAGCATGACATAAAGTAAGAAGAAGGGAAACATTTCCTAATATGTCTTATAGCCTCTTACTCATAGTTGTGGTGCACAATGTAATCATGAATAAGATTCTAATAAATGCAGTGTATTGGATACCAAGGACCATTAACAACCTTATGTTTTGATACCAAGTTTGTCATGACCCAAGCCTAGGGTCTAGACGTGACACAGCAAATGGGGAACCGGAAGGGACCCCAATCAAGCATCTTAAAATATCATTACACATTTTTAGTTGTGGAAGCAATAAAATAACAATACCATATAGAAAAAGGGAAATATCGGGCTAAGCAACAACTTTCATATCATAAGATCTCAAAGGAGTCAAAAAGAGTCAAAGCACATAGTATCATTACATACTTAACCAACAACACCTCTAAACATAGAACTTAGCTTAGACCAAGACAAGCAATCGAGCTCACCCTCATAGTAATAAGTAGCCAACATAAAAGGAGTCAATACATCATGTAAATCAAGATAAGCATGTCCTCAGAGTTGAAGACTCACCAACTTGGTCTAAAAGAAATCGTACTAGCCACGAGGAAGAGATGGATAGTCAAGTGGAGCTCTGGTTCCTACATAATAACATAATGTAGGCATAGAGTATGCGTTAGTATGTTTGAATGTACAAAGTATGTAGGATGCAATACAACAAAAGATAGGAAACATAATTGAAATGCATATTGAGGTAATAAATGAGCATATAGCATTATGGCATGCATAAATATGCTTGTAGTAAAACATGCTTACATGGAACATTTTACATGTGTAGGAATAGTCCATCAATAGTAACCAAGGCCTATAACCTCCTTAGCGAGGTGATTGAGGTACAAACCTCCCAAAGTGGTTGCACGGGCATACCACCCCCTATATGAGTTAAATGAGGCACAAACCCCCTAACACGGATGCATAGGCCTACATCTCCCAAGTGAAGCAATTGAGGTACAAACCCCCAAACATGGTTGCACAAGCCTACTAACTCCTGAGCAAGGTAAGTCATCAACTTCATATAATATAGATACCATTCATAAAATAAATAGATATACACTTCTGTTTCATCATCATAAAGTCACATAACTCATATACCGTGCATTAGGCTTTCAACAACTCAAGAAGCATTATCCGAACATTTTATCAAACACTTAGTAGGTGTGTAATGATAGTATAAAATCATTCAATTCAAAAGTGAAATCATGCAAGTAAATTCAATGCAAAACCACTCACTAACACTTGGTAGTACCTCATGCAATATACATAAAAATCCTTCATCAAATCTCAAGATAGATCAAATATTCATGGCTAAAAACATGCTTGAGTAGTCATACTTTTATGAAACCTCAACATAGTTCATAGTCAAATTTATTGTATGTAAGACGTATAAGTAAATTAACTTAGAAACATGAGTTTTATGTATAAAGAAAGTTTGGGCAACATAAGTGAAAGGACCCAATAGTTCAAAGACACATACCTTGACTTTGGAGAATTCCTTGATACAGATTGAAAATGGAGACTTGAAGCTTGAGTGAAATCCTTAAGATTTGAAATGAGTTTTGGCACTTGAATTTTGGGTGAAATATTTCTCTAAGTGTTTGAGAGAGTATTGGGGAATGTCTTGTGCGATATGAAGGTGAAATATGGCTAAGTATTGGTACTTTTAAGCATGAGAGGACATAGGCCCAAGACCCAAAAACCTTGGACCGAATGGGAAAAACTAGCAACAAAATAACATACGCCCACATCTGCTCCACGATGCGGACCTAATGCGGAGGGCATTTTTACACTAGTAGGAAACGACTATGCGTTAAGGTACAAATACAGGTCGATTCTGAAAATCAAATTTTTGGGAAATTAAAATTTTGATACGGTTACTCTAAAATCTTTATTAGACCCATTTCCCAATCAACTTTGCCCCTTGATCAAGAATATGAAGTTGGATTTTCGATATTAGCATAAATTTTGAGAAATATGAAAATTATTATTCTGGCACTTTGAAGGCACATTTTGGGGCATTTTTAGGGTCATTTCAGCAGCATCGAAGGTCCAAGTACTATCCAAGAACGTAGTCAGAGTTGATGTCACAAAACATATTCGATGTACCACCATATGGTAGAAGATACCGCCTAAAGTTACAGCACTCAAAGTCATACAACCTTGAAAAGAAGGTGATGAGATAAGAATTTTGGTGAATTACTGAATTGTATCTATGGAGTGAAAAGCATCACCTAATGTTGTGGTGAAAACCTTAAGAAGACACAGAGAAAAGTAGTCAAATGTACATTTTGTACATCGCGAGAGTGCTCCACAATGGTCGACCTTGATCACTGAATAGCAATTTTTAGCACAATCATTCACACTTTTGCATGGACTATTGAAGAAAATTAGAAAGAACATTGTACATATCTTATCATTTGTCTTAGCTTAACAAGGAGAGTAGTGCGTAAAACATTCTTTTTTCAGACTACATGGGTTGATAGGGTTTTCAAGTATTGGGATAGAAAATTTTGAATAGGTTTTGGCTGGTGTTAATAAATGATTTTCAATAAAATCTTGTTACCATGAGTGTAGCTGCTTATTTGGTAGTAAATCTCTAATTTCTAGCATGTATGGCTAAAACCCCTATGTTAGGGGTGTGCTGTTGATGTGAGTTCTTTATTTATTTGTTGTGTCTTTGATATGTTGACTTATTTACAGTTAATTTGAGTGATTTTATTTTCATTCCTATGTTTAATCTATAATTTCAAGGTTCCAAACATGGGGTATACTTTTCATCTTTGATTGTTGTTTTAGCTAGAATGATTAGAGTGTAGAATAGATGTAATGGCTGAAAAACTTTTGGGGTTTTAATTGAAGTACACAACCATGGATTCAATGGCCAATCTAATGGGGTTTTGCTGAGACTTTTTAGGCCAAGCATGTCCTCAAAGGTCCATGCCTGATATCATAGTTGAGTCATATGAAACACTAGTGTATCATTGCTGAAAATGACTTACAATCAACCTAGACTATTCACTCATTAACAACTAGTTTACTCAAATATTTAGACCCAACTGGTAGATCCATTCCCATACTTACACATGCCCAACATTTTCCCTAATTTGCTAATTAATTGTTAGTTAGTCATCATGTAGTTCAAATCTTACTTTCTATTATTACAACCCCCGCAGATCCTACAATTACCTAGTCTAATGAACAACTTCTATCTGTGTACTATGATTCCCTATAGTATTCGACACCAACCTCTCAGTTGGGTTATTATGCTGATGATGACCACCCTATTTAGTGACATCAAAAATGGCTCCGTTATGGGGGAATCAACGAGTTCATAACTAAAGTGTTTGATTAACTTTGTTCTTGTAGGTAGAGTTGTTTATACTATTTTCTTGTTTCTTTTATTGTTGAAAAATAGGTTTTAAGATGGAGGATGATGGAAGTGTCCACGGTGAGAATATTGGAGAAGAAAATGATATGCAGCGTGTTTACTGGGGAAAGGTAGGAAGGACAGGTGCTATCGGACTATCCCTGTTTGCTGGAAGAGTTAATTTTCATATAACAAGCACTATGTTGCAACTCCTCCAGCTATGTTGGAGTAGTTGTCCAGGAGGATCCTCATGAACCCGTCAAGAACTTTATTGATATTTGTCTCCTATTCAATTTCAGGGAGTGAGTCAAGAAGCCATTATATTGAGGCTATTTCCATTTTCCATCAATGAAAAGGTAGTGAGGTAGCTAGATGAGTTACTTTATGATTCTATCACTTCATAGGAAGTGCTACAAATAGCATTTCTCGAAAGATTTTTTCCCTTCCTCGAAGATGATAAACTTGAGAGAAATGTTGAGAACTTCAAGCAGATTGAAGGTGAGACATTGTATGAAACATGCCTTCAATTTCAAAAACTTTTACTACAATGCCCCAATCATGGAGTTCCAGACCAGATGCTATTGCAATATTTCTATGTTAGCGTTGATTCTTTTAGCAAAGAGGTAGCTAACAAGCTGGTGAGATGAAGACTAATGACTCAAACGTTCACTGATGCTTCTGACCTCCTAAATAGCATGACAAAAATTAATCAAGAATGGTCTGTGAGAGATGACATAGTACCTTCAGGGCATAAGGGTCTGATCACACTTAAGATACACCTCTTTTTGAAGTAAAAGCGATCGTCAAAGTAATAAACCTAACAAAGGTTAGGGTTGAATGCTACAGGGAATACAAGACCTTTGCAATTTGGTTCACCAATAATAAATTCAAGAATCAACCAACTTAATGCTCTAAAGGGGTGATGTTTTCAATGATCAATAGGAACTTAAACTAGCTAACTAAAATTGGAAAATAAACAATAACGGAGAGAAACTTTGTATTGTGTTCCCCATGATTCACTAACTCAACTTCTCGAGATATCACAATACTCAACTAGAATATTATACGTAGAATGGTAATTTAGGTTCTTCCAATCCTTTGGTCAAAGGTGAAGGTCGAATTTCACTATGGAACTTGGCCCATCTACATTGTGTGCTCCACTAACCATTACCCATAGTGTTAGTCGACCTCCCTTTGGTCGACTTCCGTTGATTAGATGAGAGCACATCATTGAATCAGGTTAATCATTTTCTTCTCTTATTCATTACCACCTGGATCGAGAAGGTAAAGTTAGGCATGTTCTAATGTTGGCCACCACTAAAAACATTCAAAATGAAGAGAAATGATTTATAGATACAACTACCCATTCTAAGAATTGCGAACAACCCGAGCTTTCTAAGTTAGATTCTCATAGTTCCCATAACCCCAAGTTGTGGGTTTAGCTACTCATAACTTGGGTAAATAAAGAAACAATAAATAGAGAACACATAGTTAATCACTTATCCAAGAAGATTGAAGAACAATAAAACTCAATGTATATTGAGAATTACAACATTGAAAGTTGAATTTAATCCACAAGTGAATCTATTCTCAAAAATATAGTCTCCAAAACTAAAACCCTAAAAATTCCTACTAAACTTTGATGCTGTCTATGTGTCTCTATCTCTTCTCTTCTGAAAACCCCAAAAACTGCTTTAAATGACCTAGTGTTTTCTATTTATAGTATTCATAAATAAGTCCCTAAATTAATTAGAAAAACTAGTCAGCATCTGATATGAGTCACAATTATGACTGGTAATAGGGTTATGAGCCATAATAAGGCTTTCATGGTTAGCATCCTACATCTTCGACTTTACTAATATGAAATACCTTCACGAGTCATACTGTAGTCTAAAACTTGTATTGACTTCTCATAGTCTACATTTGCATCACTTGGTCCAAGTCTGATCAAAAATGGAAATCTCTATGAAACATCCCTTTACGACTAATAGATGTGGCTAAACTATAGTTTTTCTTCAACATTGGAATCCTCCACAAGACTACCTCTATGACTTGTATACTAAGATATAACTCATAGAGGGTCTCGTATGTCCTCAAAAATCAGTAAAACCTATAACTTTTCCCAATATTGTGCCAACCTATTTTTCCTATAAATACAATAACACATAAAAAACATAAAATTCACACTGAGAACACACAAAATCCTAAGTTTTAAGCTTCAAATATATTTTATTTTGACAGCACATCAGGGTCCATCCAAACTGAAACTCACTAAAGATCAAGAGAGGGATAAGAACATCGCTAAGATATTAACTCAGCTTGACCTCTTAACTAAGCATATTATGGGAGGAAATCATAAGAGTGTGAATGATGTGGAAGCTTCTAGTTATATGATGTTTGATGGTATACCATTTGATGGCATTTACAATAAAGAGGTACATTATACAAGTAACAATAAGTCGGTTGTTGGTCGGATTTTCCAAGGCCATCCAAGAATCATGGTTGGTATAATAACACCAGATGGCAAAATTGTGCATGATCGGACCAACCTCAAGTTGAGGGTTGGAGAAACTATGATGGGATAGGAGATAGGTATTTTCCACCCCATGATAGGGTAAAAGTTTTTGACTCTATGGTGAATCCAGAGAATCTTCGGACTGAAGATATGCTCAATTGAATCTTGAACAAGGTAGAAGCTTCCAATAAAGTCCTGAAGGACATCAAGTCTGACTTTTTGTAGTTAAGCTAGATGGTGATGTCACATTTAGTTTCTCTTAAGCACTTGGAAACTCAACTTGGAAACATATTAACTTATCTAAATAAGAGTCTAAAAGGTGGTTTGCCTAGTGAAAAAGTGGTCAATCTTATGAGCAATGATCAATAATGCTTAGATTACTACTCATAGTGAGAAAGTAGTAGAAGGCACAAAGCCATCACTTGTTGAAGAAGGCTAGAATGAAATGGGAGAAGATAAAAGTGCAATGACTATTGAAGTTGATGAGAATGTAGCTAATTATGAAGGTGGTGATGCTCTTGGCGATCCCTAGAGTGACAAATAAGAGAAGAGTAGGGACAATGATGTGAATGTCAAGAAAATATTCCCCAAAAATTCAAGTCCAGCTATGAGGCTGAAACTACCTCAAGATAATATTGACCCTCCCTTTCCTTAGAGATTGAAGAAGAAAGAGGAGGATGCAAAGTTTCAAAAATTCTTCTCTATGTTCAACTAATTGTCAATAAATATTCCACTTGTAGAAGCATTGATCGAGATGTCAGGTTATGCTAGATTCCTGAAGGAGTTTATCACAGAGCAACGGAATTAGGACAATCCAGTTGTCTCACAACCATAGTGCAATCTTAACAAAAAAGTTGGTAGTGGAGAAAGAAGACCCACGTGCATTCACTATTCCAAGCACCATTGGAGCTTCGAAGTTTAGTAAGGCACTATGTGACTTGGGAGTGAGTATAAACCTTATACCCCTTGCCATATTTAAAGAATTGGGATGGGAGACCCCTTCATCGCAAACAATATAGCTACTCATGGCTGATCGGTCCATAAAAGACTAGTCGGGATTTTGCATGATGTATTAGTGAAGTTGGGCAACCTTATTCTTCATGCAAATTTTATCATCTAATATTATTAGGTGGACACCAATATACCGATTATCTTGAGTAGGTTAATCTTAGACACCTAAAGAGTTGTTGCAGATGTAGAGAGTGGGGACCTTAAGTTCAAAGTGAATAATAAGGAAGCAGTGTTCGACATATGCAAAGCTCTAAAGCTATGAGATAATCCTAAAGTGTTGTCAAGGATGATACAGTCAACGGTGACTTGAAAAAAAAGAGGAAATACATTGTGCCATGATATTAACTAAGGCTCTACTTCGGAGGCAACCCAAGGTGAGTAGTTACTATTTTTAGTCTCAAATAATGGGTGTTGATTTGTGCCAGGTTGAAAAAGGGAAAATTAGAGTGGAACGTTGAGAGGGCAATCAAGGGAACCAATTGGCATATTGCCAATTTAAAAAGAAAACCATTAGACCACCTTTCAAGTCACTTGACGACACCTGAGGTGTTTTCAAATTCAAAAAACTACGTGGTAGCTCAGTGAATCGTCGAAAGTAATATGCGGTGATAATTCTCACCGACCTTCACATCTAAAAGAAAGTTATGAATAGTATTAAAAGTGGTTGTCCCTAGAACACTCGATATACCATTGAATGTGTTTGCTAGTGTTGTTCAGTATTGCCAAACATGCATGGCTTACTGACCTACTTATGGTTTTTAAAATGCCTTTGTCCTTTCACTTTTCAATTTCCCTCCTTTTCATTTCTTCCAACAGCTAACACTTCCTTTTAGCTGTTTCTTTGAAAATTTTCACAAAGAAGTTGAGCATATTCATAACCAAAGCATCTTAAAGGATGCTCATTGTGTTACACCAGGGAAGAGGTATTTTTTTGGTCCTTGCTTTTGTTCTTTTGGAAGAATGTTGATGATAAAAAGGTTTATCAGGGTATGTGAGTGTGTTAATCATGCTTCATGCCTGTAACCTTGTTAGAAATAATATGAGTAATACTTTTTCATGATGCTATAACCCTGTGTTGAATGTGTGAGTGCTCAATTACAGGTTTTGATTCACTTAGAAATATGTGAAATCGGTGGTGCTTATGACTTGGTATGGGCTTAAGAATTAATGATTTGTTGTGCAATTATGGAATGTTTTTGGGTGCTCACTTGAGACAATATCATGATCATGAGAATGCTAGCTTGATTGAATTGATTGTTCTTATGGGCTATAACACTTGGTAAAATTACCAATATCCCCCTATACTAGAGATGCGTGCATAATGCATCTTCCCATTCTCTGTTTGTACTTCTAAGGTCGGACATATGATCAACATGAAGAATTGAGTCGCAAAATAGTCTAAGTCAATTTTTAGAGTCATCGGATCGAAAGATAATTTTTTTGATTTGATACAAAAACCAGTGTTGATGTGCTCCCCTGTCGCATACAAGTAGTTATTTTTTTTGAATTTTTTCAAATGGATTGGAAAACTTGTTCAAAAAATTTCTAGGAAAAAATACACTATGGCACGATGGATCCGCATCATGGACCTACTTTTCTGAAGTGAAAATTTTCTAAAAATTTGTGAGGAGCATTCCAGACAATTTCCAACCACTCTTAAACTAAAAATACTATTAAAATGTGTCATTTTTTGTGTAAAATGGGTCTTAAACCCCATTTTATGGCCTCTTCTAAGTATTTGAAAGACTAAAGCTTGAGAGAAGAGAAGAACGTAAGATTGAAGAATTCAAGGTGAATTCCTGAAGTAGATTGTTGATAGCTTCTTCCCAAGTATGTAAGGCTAAACTTAAAGCATGAGATTATTCTCTTATGTGCCATCAAGATAGTCTTAGAAGAAAGTTAAAAGTTCATGAGTTTATATGCATAACTCGTGAAAGAAAAAAATTATATTATTACATATATTTTTGTATGTTGATGATCATCATAAACTCTTTTCCTGAATTGGATCCTTTTACATGAATTATTACATAAAACCTACTTATTATTTTATAATGATTGCATGAATGAATATAGGAATTGAGTCCACAACCTTGATTGAGACTGTCGATTGTGATTATAATTGTGAATGTGCAAATGATGATAGGTTTATATTATTTGATGGTCCATTACTGTTCTAAATGAATTCTAATAAATTATCTACTCAATTATTTCCCTAATGATTGTTCTGAATCTTGACCTATTGATTGAAAGATATATTGATAGTACGATTAGACTCTCTATGAGACTGATTGAGATAGTTTGATTAGAATGAATTATCTTATGAGCATTGAGTCTTAGGAGGAGTATCAAGCACCGAAAGAATAAAAGTTAATCCAACTCTCACTTATCAAGCTACATTGCCAAACAAAGGTGAGAATTAGGACCATGATGTCACATCATGTTGAGGTCCCTTCTGATAAGTCCTTGAAACAATAGAGGACTTATGGATTTTCATCTCAATTTTTGGACTTGTCCATTTTGGTTTCAATTTGTTCTCTACCTGGCAAGTGCAGAATGCTTGTCGCAATATCAACGAGATTGTTATATAATCACTGGCTCATAAGTGATTATTGCTGGATAAGACAAACTCTTAGAAAGTTCCTACCTTGAGTACTCTGAGTCAAAATAAGATAAGATATGATGAGATAGGGTGAGTGTAGTTCCTTTGAGATGAGTATAATTTGATTAATGAGGTAATTTTATTGGTTGATAGGTGATTTGTCTACTTTTTATTCTTGATTTAAAGAGACATTTGACATGTTGATTGATTTCTATATTGTGTTGATTGTTATTTCATATTATTCTACATGTTTTGGTTTCATTTAGCCATTTTACATACCGTACATTCCATGTACTGACGCTACTTAATGTTGCATCATTTCATGATGCAGATATAGGGATTAGATGCCATGACCCAAGCCTAGGGTTTAAACGTGACAAGACAAATGGGGAACCCAAAGGAACCCCAAATAAGCCTCTTAACTTATCATTACACATCATTGGTCGAGGAAGCATATAAAAGACATAAAGAGTAAGAATAGGGGGCAATAAGACGAAGGGAAAAGCTTGGATAACATTATAATAAAGAGACAAAGAGTCAAAGCTTATATCATAGAAACATAACATGTCTAACAAATACCTCTTCTACATAGATAAGAGCGAGGGCCAAGACAAGCAATCAGGTTCACCCTCATAGTCAAATAGGACATGAAGAAGAAGGTATCAATACATAATAAGAGCAACACAAACTAAGGTCCCTAAAGTGGAGGACTCACCAACAAGCTTGAGTAGTATTGATCTATCCATGTGGAGGAGAAGGATGATCAACTTGGACTCTGGTTCCTACATAGGATATCATGTAGGCAAGAGTTTGTGTTAGTAACAGCAGGCATTAAGCATAATGTAACAATATGACATGTATGATAAATGCATAAGTAAAACAATCTTATGTAACTCATGCTCATATAGGATATCATATATGTAGAAAAGACCAAGCTAGCTTTCCAAGGTACAAACCCCTTGGTAGATTGGTGATGATGTCGCCCTATTAATTGGGTGGTGAGGTACAAACCCTTTACCAGATTGGTGAGTACAAACACTTATCTAGGTTGATGATGAATCCACTCCATTACCCTGGTGTTGAAGTACAAACCCCTCACGAGGTTGATGAGTATGAACCTCCATCTAGGCTATCTAGACACTTACTCTGCCCGAATTGGGTATGATCTAATGCAACACTTTATATAGAATTTATCATATACATAAGGTTATTTCATCATCATAACATTATTCATATCATATTTCATGCTTTGACTTTCAATTCCTCAAGAAAACACATCTAGACATTTTATCAAACACCTAGAAGGTGTGTAGTGCTAATATAAAACCATGCAATTCAAAAGTAAAATCACACTAGAAAATTCAATGTAAAACCTTAAATAGATACTTGGTAACATCCTCAAGAAATATATATCAAAACTCTTCATCAAATCCCATAATAGATCTTAGATTCATAGCCCAAAAAATAGTAAAATAGTCACAATTTTTATAAACCTCAACATAATGTGCAGTGATTTTCACAATAATTAAGACCTATGAGTAAATCAACTTAAAATCATGTAATTTTTAAGAAAAGAAAACTTGGGCAACATGGGTGAAAGGAACCCTTGAAAGAAACTCACCTACCTTAGCTTGGAAATGAACTTGGTGAAGATTGGAGATGGAGACTTGAAGCTTGAAGAAGAACCTTGAAGGAGAACCTTAGTTTTGGATGAGGGTTTGAGACTTGACTTTGGGATTTAAAAATATGGCTAAGTGTTTGGTTGAGTATTGGGGAATGATTAGGGTGATATGAGGGTGAAATATGTCTAAGTGTAGGTAAAACACTCTTGGGAACACTTAAGTCCAAGACATAAAAATGTTGGACCAAACTAAAAAACAAAAAAACAATCACAAAATAAGGCAGAGGTGCATCACTAAAGGGGTGCGCTTTTCTCTCTAGAAATTTCATTCTTGAGATTCCGTAATTGTTAATCTTTCGCTCTTAAATCGGGGTTAGACCCTTTTCTCTCCAATTTTGACCCCTTGAACAAGAATATAAAGTTGAATTTTTGATATCGCGCATGGATTTTGAGATATATGAAATTTAAAATTTTAGACATGCAGAGGAACATTTTTAATCACTTTTTGGGGTCGTTTCATTAGAGATCATAAACAGGCACTTCATTAAGGATCTAGGACGTTCAGCTGATTAGTGAGCCTCCCTAATTTAGAGGATTCATTACATTTATTTGATCTTACTATGGAGTTAGACTTAATGAGATTTATTTTGATTGAGGTAGTCATGGTTCTGTCATTGGCACCACCTGATAGTGATAGAGGCTTCATAGACTAGAGTTGAATGTTGATTCATATGACTTGTTGAGCGAGTTCTTTCTACTAGCATTTCATTTATTATATTATTTTGAGATTAGATAGATGTACCCATTTATATTCCTTATAGCTTTTGTTGAATAGTAGAATTTGTTGATTGAATGATTCTGATGAGGCGAAGTGGTTTGCTTGGGGCCTACTAGTAGTCTCTGTGTGCTAGCCACATCTTGGGTACGCTCCGGGGTATGGAAAACATTGTATTAAAGAATAAGTTAAAGTGGCCTAGGGATTCTATGAAGCCATGTCTAGTAGAGTTCTTATTATTTGTTTAAAGAGCTCCATATCTATAATACTGAGGCTATAGGAAATTTATGAATTGTTTTACTTCTTTCATATTCTAAATTGTGCTATAGAGTTATGCTCTATGAAAGGTCCTTTTCTAATTTGTGCTTTTTGCATGCAAAATACTGATTATTCCTCTCAAAAGAGCCGTCAAAGGTATAGGACGTCTTACCAGACAGAATATTACCCCATTGAGCCTCAAGGGCATGAGGAGCTCGTGGATCCATTGACCCTTTTGAACAGCCCCCACAAGATGAGGTCTCCAATGCTGAGCTATGCCAGGCTATTCAAACTTTAGCCTAGGCTGTCATAGCACCTGCTGTGAGATAAGGAACGGGTAGACAGGACGCCCATGACATATCTAGATTCTTTGAATTTTTGAGGATGATACATCCTGATTTTACAAGGTCTACATCCACTAAGGATCCTAAGAACTGTGTAGAGGATCTTGAGAAAGTGTTCCATGTGATGCATGTGGTTGATGTTGACATAGTTGAACTGATTGCCTAACAGCTTAAGGGTGTGGCCAGACTTTGGTTTGACCAATGAAAGAAAGGTAAAGGAGAGACTGCCCCTATGCTGACTTAGGCTATGTTCAAAGAAGCTTTCTTGAGGCGTTTCTTCCCATGATAACGAAGGTAAGAGAGTTCTTAACCTTGAAATAGGGCTTTATGACTGTGCAAGAGTATAGGCTGAAGTTTACTCAACTATGTTGATATGCTCAAGACACGGTTGCTGACATGAAGGGAAGGATGGAAATGTATGTGGATGGGCTGAGCAGAGGGCCGAAGAGAGATAAGAGGGGAGCAATACTTGTGAGTGATATGGATATTGGGAGACTGATGACCTCTGTGCAACAAGTTGATGAGGAGAGGTAGCATGACAGAGAGGAGTTCAGAAGTAAGAAAACTAACATCCAACCATGAGGTTTGAAGGGAGGGGAATGGTAACAGGTTTCAGATGGGGCCAATACCATCATTTTCTATTGCACTTGCGCCTAGAATGAGGAATGATCATTGGTCCTTAAATGTTTGAGCCCATAGAACTTGGTCACAAGCTAGTATTGCTTAAGGTTCACTGGGTAAGCCAACATATGGTAAGTATGGCAAATTGCACTTGAGGAAATAACATGAAGGGAGTGATATATGCTACAAGTGTGTCCAAGCAAGTTACTACTAGAGAGATTGTCCAAAGTGGGATGATCGGGCTCAATCTACTGCACTAGCTCCACTCACTAAAGAAAACTAGAGAGGTGCTATTTCATGAATAAGCGGAGCAACCAACCATTTATATGCCATAAATAGTCATCATGAACAAAAGAACTCCGCTATAATTCAATCCTTTTCTTTTGATTTTTATGTTTTGATAATTCAAGCATTTTATTTTGATTTTTATGTTTTGATGGATCCTTGTGCCACCCTATCTTTTATAACTCCTTATGTGGCTAGTAGATTTTATAGGATGCCTCGGAGTCTTCTTGAACCATTGAAGTTTCTACTCAAGTTCTTATGTCCATTCACCATAAGGATACTATCATTGATTTGGTTCAGTTAGAGATGACTGATTTTGATGTGATCCTTGGCATTGATTGGCTATATGTCTGTTATGCCACTGTTTGTTGTAGAGCACTAACAGTTAAGTTCTAATTTTTGAATGTTTGGGTTCTAGAGTCAAAGCGTGATTCTATAGCACCTAGGAGGAAGTTTATCCCAAATATTAGAGCAAGAAAGATGATTTCCAAAGGTTAAATCTTTCACCTTGTGTGAGTGAAATTTGATAATGTTGAGTCCCCTACACTTGTTTCAGTCCCAATCATAAATGAGTTTCCTGAAGATCTGCTTGGAGACCCTCTTGATATGGAGATTGACTTTGGGATTGATGTTATTCCCGATACCCAGCCTATCTCAATTCCACCATATAGGATGGCCCCCGCTGAGTTGATAGAATTGAAAGGACAGTTGAATGATTTGTTAGAGAAAGGCTTTATAAGGCCAAATGTTTCTCCTTGGGGTGCCCCTATCCTATTCGTGTGAGAGAAAGATAGGTCTCTCAAAATGTCTATAGACAGTTGAACAAGGTGACCATAAAGAATAAGTACCCTCTCCCAAGGATAGATGATTTGTTCAACCAACATTATGGTGCCTCTTGTTTCTCAAAAATAGACCTCCAATATGGCTACATCAATTTAAGTGATAGAATATGATATTTCAAAGACAGCCACTAGGACTAGATATGGCCATTTTATGTTCTTAATCATATCCTTTGGGTTGACAAATGCATCTGCAGCCTTCACAAATTTGATGAATAGGATGTTCAGACAGTACCTTAAAAAGTTTGTGATTGTGTTAATCGACGTCATTTTGGTGTATTCGAGGGATGAAAAGTAGCTTGACAATCACCTCAGTGTTATCCTCCAAACACTAAAGGACCATGAGTTGTATGAAAAATTCTCCAAATGTGTATTTTGGCTTAAATTAGTAGCTTTCGTAGGCCATGTTATCTCTGGCGATGGTATTCGAGTGGATACTCTAAAGATTGAAACAATTAATAACTAGCCTAGACCGACCTCACCGATTGATATAAAAAGTTTCTTGGGATTGTCAAGCTACTACCGCTGATTTGTTGATGGATTTTCTTCCCTATCTTTACCATTAACTAAATTGACTAAGAAAAAGGTCAAGTTTCAGTGGTCCGACGAATGTGAGAAAAGTTTCCAAGAGTTAAAGACAAGACTAACTATTATACAAGTTCTAACCTTACCCAATAGGACAGAGGACTTCATGATCTATTATGATGCTTTGAGAGTTGGATTGGGATGTGTTGATGCAGAGAGGGAAAGTGATACCCCATGGTTCTAGAAAACTTAAGGTTCACAGGAGTAACTGTGCTACCTATGATCTTGAGTTCGCAGGGGCTTGTGTTTGAACTTAAAATATGGTGCCCCTACTTATATAGAGTACATATGGATGTGTTCATTAACCACAAAAGATTGCAGTATGTTTTCAGTCAGAAAGACTTCAAAATGTGACAGAGGAGATGGTTGGAGTTGCTCAAAGATTACCACATGAGTATTCTCCACCATCTAGATAAAGCTAACATCATTTTTATGCTCTTTTCAGTTTGTCAATGGGTAGCAAAGCCCATGTTGAGGAAGGAAAGAGGTAGCTAGCTAAGAAGTGCATCGATTGATAGATTGGGAGTACAAATCGAGAAGAATGATGAGGGAGGAGTTATGCTCAGAATGGGTATGCTTTATCCTTAGTTGTAGAGCTGAAAGAAAAGCAAGACCACGATCCTATCATACTTTAATAAAAGAAGGTTGTTCACAAAAAAATGATGGTTTCTCCAAAGGGGGAGGCAAAGTGTTAAGATACCATAGTAGATTTTGCGTTCTAGACATCGATGGTGTTTGAGAAACAATTATGGTGAAAGACCATAGCTCTAGATATTCCATTCATCCTTACTCTAGAAAGATGTACCATGACTTGGGATAAGTCTATTGGTGGAGCGGAATATAGATGGATATTGCTGAGTTTGTTTTCATGTGCGAGAATTGTCAACGAGTAAAGGTTGAGCATCGAAGACCATGTGGATTGTCCCAAAACTTTGAGATTCCTAATTGGAAGTGTGAGATGGTCAATATGGACTTTTTAATGGTCTACCGATATCAAGAAAGAAACATGATTCAATATGGGTGATTGTGGATAGGATGACCAAATCGGCTTATTTCTTAGTAGTTAAGGGAACTAACACTGTAAGGTGATACATGAAGTTGTACATCTAAGAGATTATGAGGTTGCATGCAGTTTACTTGTCCATCATCTCAGATAGAAGAGCTCAATTAACCTACCAATTTTCATGATTGTCCCAGAAATAACTGGGTACCAAAGTGAATCTAAGCATACCCTTTCATCCATAGACAAATGGTCAGGCAGAGCGTACAATTCAGATGTTGGAGGATATGTTGAGAGCCTATAATCTTGATTATAAAGGAAATTGGGATGATCACCTACCATTAATTGAATTTGCATATAACAATAGTTATCATGCAAGAATTTAAATAGCTCCCTACGAAGCTTTGTTCGGAAGGAGATATGATCACTAAATGGGTCATTCAAGGTTAGAGAAGCTAAGTTGATAAGGCCTGATCTTATCTATCAATCAATGGACAAGTTTAAGTTCATTAAAGAGAGCTTTAACTACTCATGGCCACCAGAAATATTACATAGATATGAGCAAGTAAGACTTGGAGTTTGAGGTGAATGACTGGGTATACTTGAAAGTGTCACCTGTGAAAGGTGCCATGAGATATAGGAATAAGGGGAAATTGAGTCCTTACTTTATTGGACCTTATCAAATTGTGAAGAGGATTGGGAAGGTTTCTTATGAATTAGAGTTGCCTTCTAAGGTAGACGGTATTCATCCAGTATTCGATCTTTTAATGTTGAAGAAGTACTTGAGAGATCCTGCTTTTGTAATCCCTTTTGAGAGTATTAGAGTGAAGGATAGCTTGTCCTATGAAGAGAATCTGGTCAAGATCCTTTATCGTCAGATTTGCAAGTTCAGAACCCAAGGAGATAGCCTCGATCAAAGTCTTGTGGAGAAATCAATTCATCGAGAAGCCACATAGGAAGCCGAGGAAGAGATAAAAGCAAAATATTTGCAACTATTTGTTCCTAATGATGAGAATGTTGAAGGTAAATCCCTTACCCTTAACTAAATTTATTGTCTTTCTTGAGTTGATTGTCCATTCTTGAGTCCGAGTAGAATTGATTGATGATTGAGAAAAAGTTGGGAGTTGATTGATGTGAATGTTAAGATGAGTTTTGAGTGCATTCATGCCTTGGTATCCACCTTGAATCATCATCATGGACGAATGATCCCAATGGAGAAATGAGGTAACACCTAGTAAAATTACCAAAATACTCTTACGGTAAATACATGCATATAATGCGTCTTCCCATGCTCTATTTGCAAGTCTAAAGCCAGATATGCGATCAACATAAAAATTGAGTGGGAAAATGGTCTCGATCGATTTTAAGAGACATCGGATCAAAAGATAATTTTTTGATCCAAAACAAAAACCAATATTGATATGTAACAGAGGCACATCTCGGCTCTATCACATATAGGCACTTATATATTTTTTTAATTTTGTCAATGGGATTGGAAAACTTGTTCGAACAATTTATGGGAAACAAATACACTATGGCGTGATGGGTATATGTCATGGACCCAATTTTTCGAGTGAAAAAGTTTATTAAAATTCATGGGGGGCATTCTAGACAATTCTCAACCCTTTCTAAACTCAAAACATGATCATAATAGGTTGTTTTGAGAGTAATAAGTGTCTTAAACCCCATTCAAAGTCTTTTCTAAGTATTTGAAAAGCTAGGACTTGAGAGAATAGAAAAGAAAAATATAAGATTGAAGAATTCAAGGGCAAGTCTTGAAGTCAATTGTTGATTGCTTCGTCCCAGGTATGTAAGGCTAAACCAAAAGCATTAGATTGTTCTCTTATGTCCCCCCTAGATAGTCATAGAAGGGAGTTGAAAGTTCATAAATTTACATGCATAATTCTTGATAAATTCTTGTAAGAAAAAAACTGTATATTACATGTATTTTCTTACGTTGATGATCATCGTAAACTCTTTTCCTGAATTAGATAATTTTATGTGAATTATTGTATAACCCCTAGTTATTATTTTATAAAGATTTCATGAACAAAACAAGATATTGAGTCTAGAGCCTTGATTTGGAATGTCAATTGTGATTATGATTGTGAAGGTGTGGATGATGATAGGTTTATAGTAGTCAATTGTTTCCCTAATGATTGTTCTAATCATTGAGTTATTGATTTACAGATATATTAGTACTATGATTGCAGTCTCTATGAGACTGTTGATTGAGATAGTTTCATTGGAATGGCTTGTCTTATAAATATTGAGTCTTAGGAGGAGTATTGAGCACCAAAAGAATAAGAGTTAATACAACTCACACTCACCAAAGTACGTAGACAAATGTAGTTGAGAATAAGGACCACCACATCACATCATGTTAAGGTCCCCTCTGATTAGTAGTCCCTGAAACAATAGAGGACTTGTGGATTTCCATCTTCAACTTTGACTTGTCCAGTTTGGTTTTGATTCATTCTCTACTTGGTAAGTACGCAATGGTTGTGGCATGATCAGCGAGATTATTGTACAATACTAGCTCAAAGGGGATTATTGTCCAATAAGAGAAACTCCAAGAAAGTTCCTACCTTGAATACTCTGCGTCAAAATGAGATGAGATATGATGGGATGAGTTGAGTAGAGTTCCTTTGAGATGAGTTTAATTTGATTGATGAGGTTTGATTGGTTGATGGGTCACTTATCTACTCTTTATTCTCACTTTAGATAAACATTTAACATGTAAATTGATTTCTATATTACTTGATTGTTGTTTAATATATTTCTACCTGTTTTGGTTTTATTCAGCTATTTTACATATCGTACATTTCACATACTGATGTCACTCAAAGTTGTATCATTTTATGATGTAGGTACAAGGATTAGAGATTATCAATAGGCGTATCATTGATGATCTAGGATGTTCAGATGATTGGTGAGTCACCCCTACTTCGTAGGATTCATTATATTTATTTCATATTGCTTTAGAGTTATACTTGATTAGCTTTATTTTGATTGAGGCAGCCATAGTTCTATCATTAGCATCATTTAATAGTGATAGAGGCTTCTTAGACTACAGTTGAATGTTGATTATTAAGACTTGTTGATCTAGTTCATTCTAATAACCTTTCATTTATTATATTATTTTGAGATTAGATAGATGTGTCCATTTACATTCCTAATATCTTCCACTAATTAGTAGAGTTTGCTGATTGAACAATTGTGATGAGGCCAAGCAGTTCGCTTAGGGACTAACGATAGATTGGGTGATGACATTCTTAGGAGTAAATCATAACTTGATTGAGTTTATAGCTATAGGAGAAAATAGCCAAATACCCCCAACCTAAAACCTGATTCTCAACTACACACTAATACTTCACGGGAGTCATAACACCTCTCTAGACTAGTTTAAAGTGAAATTATTTACTCCCTAAATGCTGAGGTGACTAAGAAGGTGTATCTCACTCTCTCAAAGAGAGTGAGAGGCAAAAAAAAGTAATTAAAACTTTAATCCTATAAATAATTTCTTTTATTTCATATTAGTTTCAGTTCTTCTTCTTCTTCTTCTTCTTCTTCTTCTTCTTCTTCTTCTTCTTCTTCTTCTTGTTCTTCTTCTTCTTTTTCTTGGTAAATTAAATCAAAATTGAAAATTAAGAATATGGAACTTTAATATAAAATGGAGGAGAATTATTGAATAA
>JAOTQJ010098512.1:0-11659 GCA_025642045.1 Solanum sejunctum
AATTTTGACAAATTTCATAAACGAATAACTTCTTGATTTCAAAGACGAACAATTTGTATATTACTAAGTTTTTGAAATGGGTTTTCATGCATGTGATTCTCACGACTCTGTTTGTGCCCTTTTGGCCTCGTTCACTGGTTCCTGGGCTAGTTATTTCGTGCATATGTATAATTATATGTATATATGTATATGTATTCTAAAGTAGGTTGGATACGGTGGGTCGGTTTTTCCATGGGCCAACTTTGCTTATCTTGGAGATATAAGGAGCTGGGCTTGGGATGGCATTATGACGTGTGAGTGCTGGACCGAGTTCACCCCGGCTCATGAGAGTTCATGGAACAGTCGCCTTGGCTCAATAAACGGGCATGATGACCTTTATGCATTATGATACATGAACTCTTGCCGCCGTCGCCCTGGTTCACCTATTCTATGACGTGAGTGCTTGGCCGCTGTTCGCTTCGGCTCACTTGGGCTTCAATTGGGACTTGTGTTGGAGTTGTTGGAGATTGGAAATTTCTTATGTTGGGCTGTGGTATAGCGCGAGTTTGGAGGTCGCCATCGTTCCCGTCCGGTATAAATTATTTTGATATTTTAAATAAAGAATTATTTTGATGTTTTCATACAGGTTTGACTTATATATTTTATCCAAATTATTACTCTTACTTACATTTCATACTGTTCGCTTTACATATTCAGTAATTTTTTTGTATTGACCCCCTATCTTCGAGGGGGGGCTGCGTTCATGCCCGCAGGTACCAATGTACAGGTTAGAGAACCATCTGCCTAGGATCTCTATCTGCCATTGATGTGGTCCCTTTGCATCAGGAGCAGATCTTTTGGTATATACATATACACGTATTTTCTATATTTTGCATTAGTATATATATTCGAGGGTATGACGTGGCCCTATCCCGTCCTATGATCCAGTTTGTGTTTAGAGGTCTGTGGATACATATGGGTGTGTGAACTGTGTTGGTGTGACTTCATTTGTATGAAACAGAGGAAACTCTGCTGAAATTGTGATAAATTTCTTAGCCATTATAAGTGGTTCCGATTTAGTGTTTGTCTGGGTGCCCAATCGGCACTAGTCATGATCCCTGGGTTGGGTCGTGACAGTTATGACCCAGGCCTAGGGCGTAGGCTTAACACAACGAATGTGGAACTCGAAAGGATCCCAAATAAGCCTCTTAAGTATACATGGCACATCCTTAGTTGCAGAATCATAAATTTAACAACATTCAAATAATTCTAGGGGAAACGAGACTTTGGACTCTAGTTGTGGGGATGTTACAGGGAAGAAAATTAACACGAACACATAGCAAATAATATCTAAGGGCGGGTAAGTATGACTCACTCTGTGAGGAGAATTAGGGGCTTAGGACTTTCATCTCAACAACAACAACATAACACAAGCATAAGAAGGAGATAAGGACTAAGGGAGTCTTCCATAATACGTAAACATAGTAAGAGTCAATCTCACAACATACAAATCCATATATCCAATAACACCTCAAACAAAGAGGGGAGCAGAGGTCAAGATATCTCCCGAGCTTACCCTTAAAAGTTGAATATTCATAAATACACAAGTCTTATTAAGCATGAAACAAAAATGGATATTGTCCTCGAAATGGAGGACTCACCAAAAGTGATCTTCAACCGAATTGTCTAGCCACATGGAGGAGGAGGGTGAATAGGAGCTTCGATCTCTACATGATTAGATCATGTAGGCAAAAGGTATGCGTTAGTACTTGGAATGCAATAAGTATGTTGGGTGTAATACAACAAAGAAGTTAATGAATATAAGTTCAATATGACATGAATGATCACTGCCTTAATTAAATACATGCATAAGGATAGTCATATCATAAATCATATCGTACCTAGTTGGGAAGGAACCATAATCAACAAATAAGTTTAAGTGAGCTATTACTTGGAATCTCAAGTCCACTCCACGCTGAATAAAGTAGTGGTCTACTTTGTCTAGGTAGACCAAACACTCACCTTATGAGAACCTCCACTTTTTGAAAAGTTCTTCACAAACACCTTATGAGAACAATACCTTTTTTGGTTACCTTATGGGAACTCCTCCTTTTTTGTTAACTATAAGATAAAGGACTTATGGGAATACCACCCTTTTTGAATAATAGAAAGTAAAAGCCTTACAAGAACACCACCCTTTTTGGATATCAAGTGGCATGTACCTTATGGGAACTCCCCCTTTTGGTTAGTCATGCCATAAGTAATTCACAAACCTATGGTTGGAAACATAGTTAAGGGACAATGAATACCTACCAAGGTCCTCTAGGTGCTAGGTCACAATCCCCAAAGAATATACTCAAACGTACTTATAGTCATAATATACAAAGCATTATAATATCATAATATTTTCATAGAGTAGCTCATGAAAACCAAAGTTTCATAATATCAAGATAGGGTCTCATATCATATACAACCTTCATAATATTTTCATAGCTCATAACATACATAATATCCCTTTAAATTCATGACATTCATAATTTACATGTCTTTCTAGAAGGCCTTCATCAACACAGAAAGCTTGGTACACAACTTTAGTTAAACATGGTGGGTATGCATCTATACTCAAAATCATACAAAAGTCAAGATTTAGGACATGAGAAGAGTAAACAAAATCCTTTTCAAATAATTCAAAGTAATTCACCATAAATCTTAGTTAGGGCTTCCTTAACACTCACAAAAATTCACAAATTTCACATGACATTTCAATGCAATATAATGTATAAAGGTGAAACACCATAACATACTTCATAACACCATCATATAAAAGAGTTCATAAAAACTTCTACAAATTTTTTAGAACTTGAAAATAGATGAGGAAGAAGAATGGTTGAGCTTTGTAGAGGAAAGATCTCGAATAATCAAAGCACACATACTTTGGTATGATTTGGTAAAGGAAAATATGATTTTGAAGTGGAGGAATCGAAGCCCTGGCTTGCATTTTAAACTTGAACACCTTGAGGGAGCTTGAGAGTGTTTGAGAGGAGTTTAGACTTAGGGTATTTGAGAATGAGTTGAAGTGGAGTGGTTTACGTTTTTTTAAAGATTGAAAAGGGGTTATTTGAATGCTTAAATGATGTAGCATAGCCTTAGGATAATAGGAAATATTGAAATTGCCCTCCTTCAAAATTTGTCGGACTGGACCACGAGACCCTTATTACAAGCGGTGGTCTAGTCTACAGGTCATAAAAAGGGGAGGGGTATCTATTCTAGTAAAATTTTGAATCCTCAAAATTTATCTCTGAATCTCAACCCACAACAGGACTTATGTCTCGTCGGTCAAAGTATGGGTCATCTGGTATCTTGTCTACCCAACATCAGAAATATATATTTTTACTAAGTCTGGCCATCATTCTGTGAGCACAAGCTATGACCCATGGTCCCCTTCGTAAAACCCACTGATACTTAAAAGATTTTCTAGATTTTATTTCTTAGGCACTTTTAAACCTTCCAATATGTGGGACCATACAAATTTTAAGAGATGATGGATTTTAAACCTTCGATTTGAAGATTTCAACTTACAAACTGTGAAGATTTTCATAGGTTTCACATAATTAGTGGATTCAAAGAACCATGGTAGATTCCAAACTTCAACTCGAAGACTCTAACTTATGGGCCAAGTCAATTCTACTTCAACCCGCATACTTGAAGAATTTTAAACACCTTAATTAGCATATTTAGAGAATTTAAAGACTTTAGACTACATAATTAAAAGATTTGTAGACTTCAACGTGTGTACATATTGATTTGAAACCTTAACCTGCAGACTTAAAGAATTAAAACACTTCATCTTGCAAACTTGGTTGATTTGAGACTTCCTCTTACAAAATTTGAAGACTTCAACTTGCAAATTAGATTGATTTAGGACACTATCTTGCGTATTTGAAGAATTAGAATAACTCAACTTGGAAATTTGATTGATTTGGGATTCCATCCTATAACCTTGAAGAATTTGAAGACTTCAACTTGCATACTTGAAGGATTTAAAGACATTGATTTACATACTTAATGAATTCGAAGACTTTAACCTGTGTACTTGATCGAATTTTAAGAGTTCAATAATATTGTTGGAAAACTTATATTTCATAGGGTTTGTCTCTATTGGGTCATCACTATTTAGTTTAAGTCTGAAGTTTGATGAATGAGTACTCATATCCTTAATTTCGTATGACAAATAAAGTGGGGACATTGATTTTTTGATACTTATGCAACTGAACTTTGAATATAATAACTCTAAGCTCCAATATATCTCAATAATAAAGGATCAAGTCGTAACTCATTTTTGGGGAGTATTTGTTTATGTTCTAACTTTCCCTAGGTGACTCTTTTAAGATTTTAAGCCTAGTAGATATTTTTCAGGTTGCCTTATAAAATTTATACTCTTGAAAACTAGGAACTACATGTAGTTTATGCTCGTACGTTAGGGAGAGTCATCTTACTTTAAGGGTAATACCTCTTCAGTAGTTTTGCATTATACTATTCCTCATGCCATCTACATCAATAAGCTTGTAAGTGCCATTTGATGTGCTTCTTGTACGACATTTGGTCCATCTCACTTTGAGGTAAATTTGCGCCTACACTTATATGAAGTGATAATGGGTCTTATTATTGCAAAGACTTATTCTCCTATTTGAAACCACCTCAAGCAAACATTTTTGTCCAAAGCACAACTTAGACGAGCTTGATAATATTTAAGATTTTATTGAGCTTCCAGCCTTTTTTCATCAAGTGCTTATAACTCAACAGGATGTATTCAAGCATTTTCTTCTTCAGTAAGCCCTTCTTGAATAGAAAGTCTTAAAGAGGTACTTGATGCTCAAGTGGCAAGACTACTTCAACTCTAAAAGCAAGTGAATATGAGGTTTCTTGATTCAATGTGCAATATGCTATCCTATATTCCTATAAAGCTCTTCTATTCTTTCGTGATAGTTTCATTTGAACTTGGAGATGACTTTGTCTGAAAGGTTGTATAGGGTCTTATTGAATGCTTCAACTACACCATTGATGGTAGCATGATACATAAAAGATCTATGCTGCCTGAAGGAGTACAAATCACAAATCTTATTTAACTTATTATCAAATGTCTTGCCACTATTTATTGTTATGTAGAAAGGGATGCCAAAGTAATAGATGATATTCACTTGGATAAAATTTGTAACATTTTCCTTTTCCACTTTTTTGAGAGCGACAACTTAGGCCTATTTTAAGACGTAATCTATTACAACCAAGATATATAAGTGTTCATCAAAAAGTTTTGGTTGTTGTCAAACAATATTCGTTCCCCAAGCATTGAGTGCCTAAGATGTGATGGTTAGGTGTAATACCTTAGGTAGCTGATATACATTATTTGCATGAAATTGGAAATCGTTGCACCTTTAATCATAGTCGAAGAAATATTTTACCATGGTTAGCCAATAATACCCCTTTCTCTTTATATGAGTCAAGCTTGCATGCAGATTGATATGATCCACATATTCCTGAATGCTCTTCTTGCAAAGATTTGGCTAATTCTACATGTCCCAAACATCACAAGAGTATTCCCTCAAATGATCTTCTATATAATCTGTCCTTGTAGTAAGGAAAATGAGGTGCATGATGAAGAATGATAGTCCATTTCTTTATATCTTCTGGAAGTATTCCATGATGCAAGTAGTCAATAATAGTTTGTCATCAATCCTCTTAAGTGGATTTGGAAATAGTGACGTGATTCTCAAGCTTAGTTTCCATATATTCATCTTCATTTGATGTGGTATTGCCCATTTCTGGCAAATAGTAAATTGTGTCTGATCTGAAAGAGTCAGAGTTGAAATTAGAGTAACCCAGGTATCAGTGCTTTTATTTTCCTTCTTAGACACATGCTAGAAAATCACATTTCTAAGCCATATTATCAACTTTTGAGCATAATAGCAGTAGGGTCGTAATATAGGCCTTTTGGCCTCAGAGATTCCTAAAAGTTGCTTGACTATTAATTAAGAGTCATCAAAGACGTATAATCATAACTGCTTTATGTCGACAACTATTTTGAATCTAAGTATAAGTGCTTGATACTCTGCAACAACATTGGAGCAACATTGTTTCAAAGTAAAAGGGAATTATAGGACCTCTCCTCATAAAGTGACAAAGACCACAATAGCTGTCACGATCCAAGCCTAGGGCCTAGATGTGACACAACGAATGAGAATCCAAAGGGACCCAAACAAGCCTATTAACATATTAATCACACATTTTTGATCGCAGAAGCAACGTAAACAACAACAAGAGGTACAAAACAAAGAAAAAAGGAC
Organism: Solanum sejunctum; assembly: GCA_025642045.1. Taxonomy (NCBI): domain Eukaryota; kingdom Viridiplantae; phylum Streptophyta; class Magnoliopsida; order Solanales; family Solanaceae; genus Solanum; species Solanum sejunctum. The sequence continues at coordinate 6,321 of JAOTQJ010098512.1, forward strand.
TAAGAAAAGTCTTTGATAACATTAAACATTTCAAGAGTTAAGCTCACAACCAAATTACATCTTAATATCCAATACCTCTAACATAGATTGGAGCGGGGGCCAAGACACTCTTCGGGATCACACTTATAATAATAAGTGTTCAATCTGAATAAGTCTCAACATAGCAAGAGTAGTAAAGATAGTGTCATCGGACATGAGGCCTTGTCAAAACTTACTTTAATAAATCGCACTAGCCACGTGGAGGATGATCGACGGATGCTCTGGTTCCTACATGGTAATATCATGTAGGCATAGAATATACGTTAGTACATTTAAATGTACTAAGTATGTAGTATGTAATGCAACAAGACATAGGCCAATATAAGCAAAATGCATAGTAATAAGCAATATGAAATGACCCCCAAAAGTGCCCAAAAAGGTGCCTTGGAAGTGCCTAAAATCGTAATTTCTATATATCTCAAAATCCATGCTTAATATTAAAAAATTGACTTCATATTCTTGATTAGGGGGCAAATGTGAGTGAGAAATAAGTCTAACCCTAATTTTAGAGCGATCAAATCATAATTTCAATTTTCCAAAAATGAAATTTCAAGAGAGGGTTCGCGCCCCAGGCGCGATGCGCCTTGGGCGTGTCTAAGTGTTATTTTTGCCCAGTTTTTGTTACTCGGTCCAAGGCTTTTGAGTCTTGAGCCTAAGTCTTTTTCATACGTGAAAATACCTATACTTAGCCATAGTTTACCTTCATATCATATAGTACAATCCTAAATACTTTCTCAAACACTTAGACAAATATTTCACCCAAAATGCAAGTGCCAAATCTCTTTCTGGATCTTAAGGATTTCAATCAAGCTTCAAGCCCTCACCTCAATCTTCGTCAAGGAATTATCCAAAGTTAAGGTATGTAGTTTTAAACCATTGGGTCTTTCCACCATGTCACGACCCAAGCCTAGGGCCTAGATATGACACTGTGCATGGGAAACCCAAGCAAGTCTCTTAGCACATCATTACACATCCTTGTGTCGCGAAAGCAATAAGATGACAATAAGAGATAATAAATAGGGATAATCAAGGCTAAGGGACATCTTTCATATCATAAACATCAATAGTCAAGAGAGAGTCAAAGCTCATATCATTATACATAACATGTCCAACAACACCTCTAACCATAGATCTTAGTGGGGGCCAAACAAGCAACCAAGCTCACCCTCATAGTCAAAATATACAATAAAGGAAGAAAGTTGTACTACATAGCATAAGAACATAAACATTATCCCCAAAATGGAAGACTCACCAACTAGTTTGAGAGAAGTCGTACTAGCCATGTGGAGGTAGATGATCAAGTGGGGCTTCGACCCCTACATGGTAACATCATGTAGGCATAGAGCATACGTTAGTACATTTAAGTATACTAAGTATGCAAGATGCAACACAATAATAGATAGACAACTTAGTCAAAATGCATATTTAGGAAATAGATGAGCATATAACAGTATTGTAACAACCCCAAAAAGTGCCCAAAAATGTGCCTCAAAATGCCTAAAATTTTAATTTTCATATATCTCCAAATTTATTTGTTATTTCAAAAATCTGACTCTATATTCTTCTTTAGAGGGTCCAAATTAGGCGGAACAAGGTCTAACCCTAATTTAAAAGGAAAGATTTAGCAATTATGAAATTCCAACGTGCGATTTCCAGATGGGTTATCGCGTCCCCCTCGCAATGCGCCCCTATTTATTTTGTGACTCTATTTTTCAACTTTGGTCCAAGACTTTAAGTCTTGGGCCTAAAAACTCCCATACATGTTTTTACATATACTTAGTCATATTTCACCCTCATATTACGCTAAACTTTTCTCAATACTCACTCAAACACTTAGTCAAATTTTCACTCCCCAAACTCAAGTCCCAAACACTCATCGCAAGCTAAGGTTCTCCTTCAAGGTTCTTCTTCAAGCTTCAAGTCTCCATCTCTAATCTTCACCAAGTTCATCTATAAGCTAAGGTATGTGGGTTTCTTTCATGGGTTTCTTTCACCGATGATATCCAAGCCTCTTTTTACATAAATTGCATGATTAAAAGTTGATTTACAAATGGGTCTTAATTATTATGAAATTCATTGCACACATGTTAAAGCTATGTAAAGTTATGACTATTTTGCTATGTTTTGAGCTCTAAATTTTGGATATAATGTTGGATTTAATGAGGGATTTTGATATGAATGTCTTAGAGGTATTGCAATGTGTTGATTGATGGTTTTACAATGAATTTGTTGCATGATTTTATTTCTAAATAGCATGGTCTTTTACCCCCATTACACACCCTCAAAGTGCTTGATAAAATGTTCAGCTAGGGTTTCTTGAGGAAATGAAGGTCCAAAGAATGAGATGTGATATGAATGATGTTATGATGATGAAATAAGCTTATGTAAATGATATATTCTACATTGAGTATTGTATTAGACCATACCTAGTCCTAGGGGACAAAAGCCTGAGTAAACATGTTAGGGTTTTATACTTATCAACCATGTGAAGAGTTTATACTTCGTCACTATGTTGGTAAGGTATGATTACCATCAACCATGTGAGGGGTTTATACTATACAACCACCAAGGGGATTATACCTTGAACAACTAGCTTGGTCTCTTCTTCACATATGATATCCTATATGAGCATGAATTGCTTAATCATGTTTTACTTAAGCATTGAATATACATGCCGTATTGTTATATTATATCTATTGCATAATGTTATGCATTTTGATTATGATGCCTACTTATTATTTCATTGCATCCTACATACTTAGTATATTCAAACGTACTAATGCATACTCTATGCCTACATGATGTAACCATGTAGGAACTGGTGCCTAAGTTGATCATCTTCCTCCATGTGGCTAGTTTAGTGCTATTCAAGCTAGTTGGTGAGTCCTGCACTTTGAGTACCTAGTCTATGTTTTCTTAATATGTATTGAGACTCTCTTTTATGTTCTATTCGACTATCAGGGTGAGCTTGGTTACTTTGAGGGTGACCCCCGCTCTTATCTATGTAGTAGAGGTGCTTGTTGGACATGTTAAGTATCCATGATATAAGTTTAACTCTTGTCATTTGACCATCATATTGTGCAAACTTTTCCCTTAGCCATGTTTTACCCATTCTTTAATCTTGAATGCCTGATTTATTGCTACTATGACTAAGGATGTGAAATGATGCTTTATGAGGCTTGCTTGAGGTCCCTCCGGGTTCCCCTTATGCTGTGTCATGTCTATGCCTTAGACTTGGGTGGTGACAAACTTAGTATTAGAGCACTAGGTTGATAGATCTCGGAGTCCAACACATCGTATCTATTAGATTCCTATTCATTGTTGTGAAGTGTGCCATGACTATGAATTAGAGGTTGTGAGATGTTTTAGGAAATATTTTTCTTCTTCATGTTCTATGCCATGCTATAGAGTTGTAGTGAGTTCCCTTCTAAATGATTGTTCTTTTCTATGCTATATCATGCCAAACACTAGAGGAAGATAGTCCCAAACTCTCGGGGAGCAACCTACCAATGGTGAGCTCCGGGATACCCTTACTATGCTTATCCAAGTAGTGGCCAACCAAGTCCAACAAGGGGACCAATCCCCTCATGCTACTACCCCGAGAGATAGGGTAAGAGACCTTATGTGGATGAATCATTTGGTTTTCCATAGGTCAAAGGTGGATGAAGATCCACAAAAGTTCATTGATGAGGTCTACAAAATATTGAGTATTCTGGGTGTTGGGCCGAATGAATAGGTATAATTGGTGGCATAGAAACTCAAAGGGTAGGCCAAATTTTGTATGAGGAATAGAAGGGTGAGAAAGGGGTTGGTAATGTGCTGCTTTGGTAGGAGTTCAAATTGGCCTTCCTTAATCAGTTTTTCTCTCTTGAGCTTAGGGAAGCAAAGTTGGTGTATTTTATGAACTTGAAACAAGGTGTTATGAGTGTGAGGGAGTATGACCTTAAATTTTATCAACTTTTAAAGTATGCTCCTCATTTGGGGGCCGATCATAGATTTAGGATGAATAAATTTGTGATGGGGGTCTCTGACTTGGTAAGTGAAGATTGTCGGTCCGTCATGTTAATTAGTGACATAGACTTGTCTCGGTTGATGACCTATGCCAACCGAATAGAGGAGGAGAAAATAAGGAAGAGAAGGGGGCATGAGGCCAAGAGGTCCTTCCAAAAGCCTTGCCAATGACTTTCCTAGGCCTCAAGGTGTTGGTTAGATACTCCTATTAATGTGTTTCCTTGATGTTGGAAGGATCATAATGTCCCATGTTTGAAGAGTTCTAATGCATGCTATGAATATGGGGAGCTTGGTCACAAGAAGGTAGATTGCCCAAGAAGTTGTGGCAGGGTCCGGGTTGCTAATGTGGTCCCATTGGGGAGTGATGGTTCTCAAGTAGGTGCCTCAAGGCACAATCAATTTTATGCTCTACATGGGAGGTAAGGGGTTGGTGAGATCCCTAATGTTGTTACTAGGTATGTTGAAAATCTTTGACTTTATTGTGTATGCTTTAATTGATCCGGGTGCCATTCTTTCCTTTGTTACCCCTCTTGTTGCTGAAAGTTCCATGTTGTCCCCGAGTGATTGCATGGGTCATATGAAGTGTCTATTCCTATTGGTGCCTCTATTATTGCTAGAAATGTTTATAGGAGTTGTCCCATTTACATTTTACATAAGTTGTTGCCTTGTGATCTTGTTGAATTAGGCATGGTGGATTTTGATGTCAAACTTGGGATGGATTGGTTGCATGCCTACTATGTGTCCATTGATTTTAAAACCTATAGGGTCAAGTTTAAATTTCCTAAGTAACCTATCCTCGAGTGGGAAAGTGAAGATTTGGTCATCAAGAGTAGATTTATTTCATGCATTAAAGCCCATAAGTTGATTTCTAGGGGGTGTTTATATCATCTTGTGAGGGTTAAAGATGTAGAGTCCAAAGTCTCTTCCATTGAGTCGGTCCCCACTGTAAATGAGTTTCTTGATATCTTCCCAAATGACATTCCCAGTGTTCTTGATGGAGAGATAGATTTTGGCATATATCCCCTTCCCGACACTCAACCTATCTCCATTCCCCCTTACTGTATGTCCCCAGCGGATTTGAAGGAGTTAAAAGAGCAATTGAAAGATTTGTTGAAAAAGGTATTTATTAGAACTAGTCAATCAGCTTGGAGTGCTCTGGTGTTGTTTGTGAAAAAGAAGTGTGGGTCACTTAGAATGTGCATTGATTACCAACAACTCAATAAGGTCACTATAAAGAATAGATATCCTCTTCCAAGAATTGATGACTTGTTTGACCAATTGCAAGGGGC
>JAOTQJ010098532.1:0-11657 GCA_025642045.1 Solanum sejunctum
TAGGATTGGTTGTTAATGGAATTACGAATTTTGAATTTGTGGTCAAATTGGGAACAAATTTGCATATGGCTATATATCAAATTGTTGTCATATATTTGTGTTTAATTGTCATGGAAATAGTCTTTATGGGGTGAAGGAAGAGTTAGAAAACTATTCAAATGGTTACATGAACGTTAGCTCGAATTGGGGTCCGGTCGAAGGTATAATGTTATGTTTTAGCGTTGGGGGTTTGCGTCGGCCGTTGGGGTGATGTATTGTGGTTTGGGGAGTATATCGGAAGGCTTGAATATGGTACATATGAATTTTGATTCATTGCTTCCCTGTTTTGCTATTTACGTCGCAATAGTATTTTGTGGCGTTTTGATATTATGGTGGTATTGGAAAAGGTTTATTCATGTTATGGGTTGTTGTTGTTGTTGATTGATTATTTGAGCCAAGTTGAATTCTCGGGGTAGTATATTTTAAGGGAAAATGCTAGGAAAATTTTAGAAATTGAGAACTAAAAAGTTAGGAATTAAGGCACAATATGGATATTAATCGTTGGCGTTATTGTAATTATGTAGACATTGAACATCCAGAAGTCTAAGTTTGGATTGACCTTACTTTGGAGCTAGTTGGAAAGCGAAATTGAGGTATGTAAAGATTTCCTACCCTTTGGCATGAATTAGTAAGCTCATTCAACGTTGTACATTTGAAAAGTCCCTTTCCTTTACAATTTGGGTTTGAAAGTAATCTATGTTCATTTTTGACCAATCTTACGATAAATTTACTCCATCTTAAATTTTTGAGTTTTGAAACCATGAATAGCATTCGTTTGACCAAAATTAGAGAGTTGGAAAGCTATAAGTTCAATTGTTCCGAAATTCCCTCTAAATGTGAATTTGAGCAATTTTGGCAAAATCTTAGAAACGAATAACTCTTTGACTTCATAAATGATAAATTTACATATTTCTAAGATTTTTGAAACTTGTTTTTATGCATATGATTCTCACGACACTGTTCGTGCCCTTTCGGCCTCGTTCACTGGTTCCCAGGCTGGTTATTTCGTGCACATGTATAATTATGTGTATATATGCATCTATATTTCGAAGTAGGTTGGATACGGCGGGTTGGTTTGCCCATGGGCAGGCTTTGCTTAGCTTGGAGACATAAGGAGCTGGGCTTGGGATGGCATCATGAAGTGTGAGTGCTGGGCCGAGTTCACCCCTGTTCACGGGAGTGTGTGGCACCGTCGCCTCGGCTCCATAAATGCTCATTATGACCTCTATACATTACGATACGTGAAATCTTGGCGTCGTCACCCTGGTTCACCTATCCTATGACGTGAGTGCTTAGCCGTTGTTTGCCTCGGCTTACCTATGTTATAATTGGGATTTATGTTGGAGATTTTGGAGATTTAAAACTTCTGGTGTTATGCTGTGGTATGGAACGAGTTTCCAGGTCTCCATCGTTCCTGTCCGATGTGCATTATTTTGATGTTTGAATAAATAAATATTTTGATGTTTACATACAGGTTTGACTTCTATATTTTGTTATTCGGATTATTACTCTCACTTACATTTTGGACTTTTCGCTTTACATATTTCGTATGCATTTCGTACTGACCCCCTCCTTTTGGGGGCTGCATTCATGTCCGCAGGTACAAACAAACAGGTTAGAGGGCTATCTTCTTAGGATCCTCGCCTATAGTTGAAGTGCTCCCTTGCCTCAGGAGCAGTCTATTGGTATATATACATTTTCTATTTTCTGTACTCTGTATTTGTATATATTCGAGGGTATGACGGGGCCTTGTCCCGTCTTATGATCCAGTTTGTGTGTCTAGAGGTCTGTGGATACATGTGGGTGTGGGAACTGTATTGGTGTGACATCGTTTGTATGATATGTTTGTTGGGCGGTTCTACCGCAGCGGTGACCTTGTCGGCCCGCATATGTGTATATACATATTTATATAGTGATGTTTGTTATTATTGGGTTAGCTATTTGCAGGTGAGGCTAGTCAGTAAAACAGAGGAAACTCTGTCAAAATTTAGAGATATTCCTTAGCTATTATGAATAAAGATTCAGTTTAACGTATGTCTGGGTGCCCAACAGGCACTAATCACGACCCTGGGGTTAGGTCGTGACAGAAGTGGTATTAGTGCAGTTAGTCCTCGGAGTGTCCACATACCGTGTCTAGTAGATTCCTGTTTATCGGTGTGTCGTGCACCACATCTATAAACAGGAGGTTATAGGACATTAGGACGTTACTCTTCCTTCTAATCTTAGATCGTGTGTTAGAGCGATGTTGATAGGGTGATTTTTCGCCCCTGACAGAATTGATTTGTATTTTAGATATGTTGCTAAGGATGCAACCAGCCGGTCGCAGACTATTTTCCCAACACTGGGTTCGATTATCCCACCAGCCCAGCTATAGATGGGACCTGACGCGGTCAGGAAGCTACCCCGGCTCGTGATCAGCCAGAGTCGGAGACTATTTTCCCAATACTGGGTTCGGTTACCCCACCAGCCCCAGAGGGACAGACATCAGAACCTCCGATTCCCCAGCCAGGCATAAAAATCGGAGAGCTGCAAGAGGCAGTGTAGTAATTGACTCAGATTGTGGCTCGCCAGGCCCATAGACAGGAAGCGAGGAGTAGTTAGGCAGCCCGTCGAGATAGTTCCCGGGCCTGTGATTTCTTGGCTTGTGGACCACCAGAGTTCTTTGGGTCAAAACCTTTGGAAGATCCTCAGGAGTTGATGACACAGATGCAGTGGACCTTGAGGGTGATTGGGGCCTCGGAAGTAGAATCGGTGGAGTTGGCATCTTATTGATTGCATGATGTTGAGGCGAACTGGTATGAATCATGGTTGTTGTCTCGAGGAGCAAATGCCCGACCTGTAGTTTGGAGAGAGTTTACTAAAGCTTTCTTGGCTCACTTGTTACCTCCCGAGATCAGACGCTCCAGGGAGGATAATTTTTTGATGTTGCGACAGCGGGGCCAGTCGGTTAGGGAGTATAGCTTAGAATTTGATTCTTTGGCTCGATATGCACGGATACATGCTTCCAATATGACGAATCTTATGCATTGTCATATTGTTGGGCTGGATATATATTATGTGGATAGTTGCCTAGTATTGGCTGCCTAACCCGGGATGGATATTGCTCGTATTCAGGCTTATGCCCAGGGGATGGAGGATCGTCGTTGTGGGCGCCAGGCGGACAGGACAGATGATAGAGGGCCGACAAAGAGGGCTAGGTCATCCAATTAAGTAGTAGATTTTTGGGGCAGGCAGTTTCGATCGTAACTGAGTGGGCCTCCTCCTCGATCGGTGCGAAGCACACCTCCACAGACCTCCAGTAGGAGACCATCTATCTCCAGTCAGTCAGGGACAGGGCCGGGGTCCGGCAGTCAGCAGGGGTTTGCTATGCCCCTGTGTTTTTTGTGTGGAAAACGTCATCTGGGGGAGTGCTTCTGTGCTACAGGTGCTTGTTTTCTTTGTGGTCGTCAGGGCCACCAAGTGCAGAATGGTCCTAACAGAACTGGTGCAGAAGGATCCTCCCAGACTTCTGGAGCAGACGGAGCTTTATCTTCTGCTTCAGTGGTTATGAATCCTGCGAGATGAGGGCCTCCAGTAGTGGTAGGTCGTGGCAGGGGTCGCGGTGGATCTTCAGGTTCTAGCGGTCCTGTTAATCGTATTTATGCCTTATCTAGTCGACAAGATCAGGAGGCATTGCCTAATGTGATTACAGGTACATTATTTGTTTATTCTCGGGATATGTATGCATTGATTAATCCTGGCTCCACTTTGTCATGTATTTCTCTGTTGGTTGCATGCACAATTGATATAGAGTTTGAACCAATAGAGTCTTGCGAGGTTGTGACACCTATAGGAGAATCTATTATAGTTAGCAGGGTTTATAGACACTGTCCGGCATCTGTTCTCGATCGTCGTACTTTGGCTGATTTGATAGAGCTAGATATGACGGACTTTGATGTAATTATGGGCATGGATTGGCTAGCTTCTTGCTATGCTAAGGTTGACTGTCAAAGGAAGATAGTTCAATTTCCATTTCCAGGAGAACCAGTTCTAGAATGGTCGGGTAATATTGCAACGCCGAGGGGTAAGTTTATTTCATACCTCAAGGCTAGCAAGATGATTAGAAAGGTGTGTATTTATCACCTGGTACGGGTGCATGACGTGATTGCCTAGCCTCCAGTTCTCCAGTCCATTCACATGGTTAGTGAATTTCCATATGTATTTCTGGATGAACTTCTCGGTCTTCTTCTTGAGCGAGAGGTAGAGTTTGCTATAGATTTATTGCCCGACACTCAGCCTATCTCGATTCCTTCATACAGAATGGCACCAGCCGAGTTAAAAGAATTGAAGGAGCAGCTCAAGGATTTGTTAGAGAAAGGCTTTATTCGACCTAACACCTCTCCCTGGGGAGCTCCGGTATTATTCGTAAGGAAGAAGGATAGGTCGCTGCGGATGTGTATTGACTATCGTCAGCTGAACAACGTAACTGTTAAAAATAAATACCCCATCCCCAGGATTGATGATCTATTTGACCAGTTGCAGGGAGCTAGGTGTTTTACAAAAATAGACTTACAGTCAAGATATCACTAGGTTCGAGTGCGAGAAGAAGATATTCCGAAAATAGCATTCAGAACTCGCTACAGGCACTATGAATTCAGAGTTATGTCCTTTGGCCTAACAAATGCTCCAGCAGTATTTATGGACCTCATGAATCGAGTTTTTAAACCATTCCTGGATGTGTTTGTGATTGTGTTCAATGATGATATCCTAGTTTACTCTCGATCTGAGGAGAGCCATGCGGACTATTTGAGAAGTGTCCTTGGCGCTCTTTGTCATCAAAAGTTGTATGGAGAATTTTTGAAATGGGAGTTTTGGTTATCTTCGGTAGCATTCTTAGTCCATGTTATAGGAGTTGATAGCGTTTGAGTAGATTTTCAGAAAATTGAGGCTGTGAAGAATTGGCCTAGGCCCACAACGCCGAAAATTGAGGCTGTGAAGAATTGGCCTTGGCCCCTTTGCCCTGGCCACATGAAAGTGTGGCCCCTTCGGCATGGTTCACTTATATGATTGGCATGATGACTTTTATGCATGATGATACGTGAGTGCCTGGGCCCTTCGCCTCGGCCCACCTATCCTATGACGTGAGCGCGTGGCCCTTTCGCCATGGCTCACGTATGTTACAGTTGGGATTTGTGTTGGAGATTTCAGATATTTGAAACTTCTGCTGTTATGTTATGGTATGGCAAAAGTTTGGAGGTTGCCATCGTTCCCGTCTAATGTGCATTATTTTTATGTTTTAAATAAAGAAATATTTTGATGTGTTCATACAGGTTTGACTTATATATTTTATCCGGATTATTACTCCCACTTACATTTCAAACTTTCTGCTTTAATATTCGGTATGTTCTTCGTACTGACCCCCTTCCTTCGGTGGGGGCTACGTTCATGCCCACAGGTACTGAAGTACAGGTTAGAGAGCCATCTGCCTAGGTTCTCTGTCTGCCATTAACGTGTCCCTTTGCAATAAAAGCAGATCTTTTGGTATATACATGTATATGTTTTTTCTGTACTTTGCATTTATATATATATTCGAGGGTATGACGGGGCCCTGTCCCGTCCTATGACCCAGTTTGTGTGTTTAGAGGTCTGTGGATACATATGGGTGTGGGAATTGTATTTGATATGGCTTCGTATGTATGATATGTTGTTGGGTGATTCTACCGAAGCGATGACCTTATTGGCACGCATATATATATATATATATATGTATATTGATATTTGTTGTTGTCTAGATTCGCTGTTTGCAGGTGTGGTTAGTCAGGTGAGGAAACTATTCCAAAATTTCTAGAAATTTCTTAGTCGTTATAAGTTGTTTCGGTTTGGTATTTGTCTGGGTGCCCAATCGACACTAATCACGGCCTCTGGGTTGGATCATGACAAAAGTGGTATCAGAGTAGTTAATCCTCGGAGTGTTCACAGATCGCGTCTAGTATAGTCTTGTTTATCGGTGTGTCATTTACCACACCTATAAACAGGAGGCTACAAGACATTAGGATGTTACTTTTCCTTCTGATCTTAGATCATGCGTCAGAGTGATATTAATAGGGTGATTTTTCCTCCCTGACAGAAATGATTTGAATTTTAGATATGCCACCAAGGAAGCAACCAACCGGCCGTAGAGGAAGGCCTGCAATAGTAGATGGGGCTCGACATTGTCGGGGAACTACCCGGGCTCATGATCAACTAGAGCTGGAGACTGTATTCCCAACAGTGGGTTCAGTCACCCCACCAGCCCTAGAGGGCCAGGCTTTAGAACCTCCGACTCCCCAGCCAGGCACAGAAATCGGGGAGATGCGGGAGGTAGTGCAGTTATTGACGCAGATTGTGGAACGACAGGCCCACAAACAGGAGGCTAGAAGTAGTCAGGCAGCCCGTCGTGATAGTTCCTAGGCCTATGATTTCTTGGTTTGTGGACCACTAGAGTTTTTTGGGTCCAAACCTTTGGAAGATCCTCAGGAGTTTGTGAGATAGATGCAGCGTACATTAAGGGTGATTGGGGCTTTCGAAGTAGAATCTGCAGAGTAGGCCTCCTATCGGTTGTATGATGTTGCGGCAAATTGATATGAGTCATGGCTTTTATCCTGAGGTGCTAATGCCCAACCTTCTATTTGGAATGAGTTCACAAAGGCATTCCTGGCTCACTTTTTACCTCCAGAGATTAGGCATGCTAGGGAGGATAAGTTTTTGATGTTGAGGCAATAGGGTTGGTCGGTTTGGGAGTATAGTTTGGAATTTGACTCTTTGGCACGATATGCACCTGCACATGTTTTCAGCATGACGGATCGTATATATCGCTATACTGTAGGGCTTGATTTATATTATATGGATAGTTGTTTAGTATTGGCTGCCCAATAAGGGATGGATATTGCTTGTATTCAGGCCCATGCCCAAGGAATGGAGGATCGTCGTCGAGGACGCCAGGTGGATAGCATAGATGATAGAGGGCCGCTAAAGAGGGCTAGGTCATTCGGTTCAGTAGCAGATTTTCTAGGGCAGGCACTCTCGGCCGCAACTGAGTGGGCCTCCTCCTCGACCGGTGCGAAGCACACCTCTGAAGACCCTCGGTAGGAGACCGGCTATCTCCAGTCAGTCAGGGGTAGGACCAGGTTCCAGCAGTCAGTAGAGATTTACTATGCCCATGTGCCCTCATTGTAGGAGACAGCACCCAAGGGAATATTTTCTCTCTTCTGGTGCCTGCTTTATTTGCGGCCGTCAGGGCTACCAGATGCGGGATTGTCCTAATAGGGTTGTCACAGAATGGTCAGCCCAAACTTCCGGAGCAGTCGAAGCTTCTTCTTCTGCTTCAGTGGCTATGAGCCCTCCAGGGTAAGGTACTCCAGCGATAGTAGGTCGTGGAAGAGGTTGCGGTGGAGTCCCAGGTTCCAGTGGTTCTGCTAATCGCATTTATACCCTAGCTAGCCGACAGGACCAGGAGGCGTCGCCTAATGTTATTACAGGTATATTATTTGTTTGTTCTTAGGCTATGTATGTGTTGATTGACCCTAGCTCCACTTTATTGTATATTTCCCCGTTGGTTGCATGCACAATTGATATAGAGTTTGAACCAATAGAGCCTTGCGAGGTTCGGACACCGGTAGGAGAATCTATTATAGTTAGCAGAGTTTATAAAAACTACCTGGTATCTGTTCTTGACCACTGTACTCTGGCCGATTTGATAGAGCTAGATGTGATGGATTTTGATGTGATTATGGGTATGGATTGGCTATCTTCTTGCTACGCTAAGGTTGATTTTCAAAAGAAGTTAGTTCAATTTCAGTTTCCAGTAGAACCAGTTCTGGAATAGTTAGGTAACATTTCAACACCGAGAGGTAAGTTTATTTCGTACCTCAAGGCTAGCAGGATGATCAGAAAAGGGTGTCTTTATCACTTGGTTTGGGTACATGATGTGAATGCTGAGCCTTTAGCTCTCCAGTCCATTCCCGTGGTTAGTAAATTTCTGGATGAACTTCCCGTTCATCCTATAGAGCGAGAGGTAGAGTTTGCTATAGATTTATTGCCCGACACTTAGCCTATCTCGATCTCTCCGTACAGAATGGCACCAGCCGAGTTAAAAAAATTGAATGACCAGCTTAAGGATTTGTTAGAGAAGGACTTTATTCGGCCTAACACCTCTCCCTGGGGAGCTCTGATACTATTCATGAGGAAGAAAGACGGGTCGCTGCAGATGTGTATTGACTACCGGCAGCTGAACAAGGTAACTGTTAAGAATAAATACCCCCTCCCTTGGATTGATGATTTGTTTGACCAGTTGTAGGGAGCTAGGTATTTCTCAAAGATAGACCTGCGATCAGGGTATTACCAGGTGCGGGTGCGAGAGGAGGATATTCCTAAAACAGCATTTAGGACTCGCTATGGACATTATGAATTCAGAGTTATGTCCTTCGGGCTAACAAATACTCTAGCGGTGTTTATGGATCTTATGAATCGAGTGTTTAAACCATTCTTGGATGTATTCGTGATTGTGTTCATCGATGACATCCTAGTATATTCTCGATCCGAGGAGGATCATACAGATCACCTGAGAACCATTCTTGATATTCTTCATCGCCAAAGGTTATATGCAAAATTCTCGAAATGCGAGTTTTGGCTATCTATAGTAGCATTCTTGGGCCATGTTATAGAAGCTGAAGGTGTCCGGGTAGATTCCCAGAAAATTGAGGCCGTAAAGAGTTAGCCTAGGTCCACAACGCTGACGAAGATAGGTACCTTTCTGGGCCTAGCTAGTTATTACAGAAGATTTGTAGAGAAATTTGCTTCAATTGCAATGCCCTTGACAAAGCTGACGCAAAAAGGGGTGAAGTGTTAGTGGTCTGACGCCTGTGAGCACATCTTTCAGATGTTGAAGGAAAAATTGACTACAACTCCAGTTTTGACCTTGCCTGATGGTTCAGACGAGTACATAGTTTATTGTGATGCTTTCTCTGTTGGTTTGGTATGTGTATTAATATAGCACGGCAAGGTGATAGTCTATGCTTGCCGATAGCTCAAGAAGCACGAGTAGAATTACCCTACCGATGACTTGGAGTTAGCTGCGGTGATCCATGCTTTAAAAATTTGGAGGCATGATTTGTATAGTGTTTATGTTGATATTTTTACAGATCACAAAAGTCTCCAATATATATTTAAGCAGAAAAAGCTAAACTTGCGGCAGCGATGGTGGTTGGAATTGTTGAAAGACTATGATATTGATATTCTCTATCATCCAGGGAAAGCCAATGTCGTAGCAGATGCGCTCAGTCGCAAGTCCATGGGCAGTTTAGCTAACTCACCCCTAAAGAAGAAGGATATAAACTGGGATATTCAGCAGCTAGCCAACCTAGGAGTTCGATTGGCGGATTTGGGTGACGCAGGAGTCTTTGTCCGAGGCATAGCTGAACCTTCTATTATGGTAGAGATTAAGCAGAGGCAATATGAAGATCCTATTCTAGTTTGATATAGGGACATGGCACTGGAGAAGGAGCAGACCCCATTTGAGCTTTCTCCTGATGGGATCTTATTGTTCAGAGGTAGGTTATGTGTACTGGATGTTTCAGGCTTGCGACAGCAGGTTATGGGCGAAACACACCGTGCCCATTATTTTATTCATCCTGGGTCAACAAAGATGTACCATAAACTCAGGTGCTTGTATTGCTGGGATAGCGTGAAGCGTGATATAGCAGAGTTTGTCGCCCAATGCCCGAACTGTCAGCATGTGAAGATAGAACATCAAAAGCCTGGAGGGTTGTTGCAGCAAATGGAGATACCGGCGCGGAAGTGGGAGATTATCAATATGGACTTTATTGCAGGCATGCCTCGCACTCCACCAAGGTATGACTCTATCTAGGTTATTATTGATAGGTTGACTAAATCAGCTCATTTTCTTCCAGTTTGGACTACCTACTTGGTTGAGGACTACGCCAGATTGTATATTAAGGAGATCGTACGAATTCACAGAGTTACTATATCCATTATCTCCGATAGATGTGCCCAGTTTATGGCAAATTTCTGGTGGTCATTTCAGGCAGGTTTGGGTACGCAGGTAAGTCTTAGCACAGCTTTCTACCCCCAGTCCGATGGTCAAGCCGAGCTTACTATCCAGACGTTGGAAGATTTGTTATGGGCCTACGTGATGGATTTCCATGGTATCTAGGATTAACACTTACCGTTGATCGAATTTGCATATAATAACAGTTACCATTCTAGCATTCAAATGGCACCGTACAAGGCATTATATGGTAGGAAGTGTTGATCGCTGATTGGTTGGTTCAAATTTGGTGAGGCAGAGTTGATTAGACCAGATGTAATCCAGCAAGAGATGGATAAAGTGAAACTAATTCGATAGCAGTTACTAGCAGCTTAGAGCCGTCAGAAATCTTATGCCGATAATCGTCGTCGCCATTTAGAGTTCCAAGTTAGAGATTAGGTATTCCTGAAAGTATCGCCCATGAAGGGCGTTATGAGATTTGGTAAGAAGGGGAAGCTCAGTCCAAGGTATATTAGTTCGTATCAGATTATCTGCAAAATAGGCAAAGTTGCCTACGAGTTAGAGTTGCCAGAGGATTTGAGGGGAGTTCACCCAGTATTTCATGTTTCTATGCTTCATAAATGCATTAGTGATCCTTCCAGAATTTTTCCTGTAGATGATATCTAGGTTAAGGAGGAACTAGCTTTTGAAGAGCAACCTATCGCTATATTAGACCGTCAAGTCAGGAAACTTTGGAACAAGGATGTAGCTTCAGTTAAAGTGTTGTGGCTCAATAATAACAAAGAGGAATTGACTTGGGAAGCAGAGGAGCAAATGAAGAAGAAGTACCCCCATTTATTTCCCGTATCTTCAGGTAATTCATTTTTCTTTGTCAAGCATGACGTATGATAATTAAGTTATTTATTGCCAGATGTGTTATTATAGACAAAACTTGTATAGTTGATATGACATTCGAGGACGAATGTTCTTAAGGGGGGAGGATGTTGGACCCTGTAAGTTAGAACCCATAAGTCCTTAATTGGTTCGATTTGGTAAAGTTTGGGACCAAATGTAGATTTTGTGCTAAGTTTAATTCTTAAGAATAAAAACGTTATGGGGTCATGTGTGTGTGCAATTCTTATTGGTCCAAGTGGAATGTGGGTGTCTATATATATGTGTACACACCCTCATTTTGTACAAGAAGGAGTTCTTCAACACTTGGAAAAATTTGGGAGAAAAACCTTGTGAGGGTCTCGGCCAGCAGCTGTGGAGAAAAAAATTATTTTTTTCTGAGTTTTCGATTATTTGATGCTTCAAGGTTTTTATATTGGACCCCCTAAGTGACGTAGAGGCGTTAGTTGGTCAAGAAAACGCTTGGTTCGACGGATAGAAAGATGTGGGTCTTGTAAGGAGCTTTAAAGGTATGCTAATTTCTAGCTTAATTTTTGTTAATTAAAGCTTGTGGATGTGTTAGGGGTGAGTTATAATGAAGGTAAAACATGAAAAAAAGGTTGGTGATTAATTGAATTTTGAATTTCGAATTTCAAATTTGGGGTTGGAATTGAGGACAAGTTGCTTATGATGATATATGGATTTATAGTTATGTGTTTATGTT
>JAOTQJ010098543.1:0-11657 GCA_025642045.1 Solanum sejunctum
CACATGAATTTATATAATAGAAATTCAAAATGAATAAAATCCATTAATCAAATGGTAGTAATATAGAATTTATGGTAAAATAGATAAATGAGTACTATAGTAGAAGTAAGCACGATCAGCTATAGGAAGATGTACCCAAATAAGCATCATGAGTGTTGACAAAAGCAAGAGGCTCAGTAATTAAACTAGTCTCCATGTTCCTTGAATGGATCTCTAGTGCTTTTGTGCAATAATTCGACAAAAGGCAATCGAAATCTCATAAGAGAAGAAATCTTTTAACGTGGTAGAAAGGGAAGAAGTTGGGATGAATATGGTTGATCTAGGAAGTATTACCAAACTCTCTATTTAGGAATTATATTTGAAGCTTAGAGGAAATTATCAAAAAGTTCCATAGAAGAGGTTAACTTGAAATAACAGTGATCCACCTAAATGGACCTTTATTCGGTACTTGGCAATACTAGAACTATTATACACCATAGATAGACGTTCAGACTAGTTTAAAAAGTTCTATCGTTTTAGCTATGTTTCTATTTTGTCTTTTCTTAAGCAGTACGATTTTACTTCAAAAATAAAATCAACAGTTACAAAAAATGATAGTATCGTTTTACCTTAAACTCCTCCCAGTAGAAGTCCTTAATCTTTTGTGTAACTGACTTCCAATCATGTCCTTCGGGATCCAATTTTTCCTTAAAATTTTTTGTGATCACCCGGGATACATTGTTACTTGTCTCCAGACATGTATAAATAGAACACGTAATTATTTCAATATTAAATTTCATTTATGTACATTAAGCAGTATAGTGTATACCAGTGTCATTATCGGTAATACAAAGGCATATGAAAGTATTATCAAAGAGACAAGGACTAGATATAAATTATAGATCCTGCCATCAACATATGTTGAAGTATGTCATTTTTAATACATAGATGACACACCTTGCACACTAATGTCAAATGATTTTCCAAATAAGGCGCCATGTAGTTGTTGTATACCATGAAATCAGTTGAAGGGTTGTAGAAAACTCGAAAAAAGTTATCGACACGAAAAACAAGGTCAAGTATGTCATTTGCAAACCTAGAATTATTATTCCATCATACAAGAAGTATCTACAACTAATATAAGAAAATATAATCTAAAATTGTCACTCTAGAAAATCAGCATGTACTCTGTTGTTCATTTTCTCACTTATGAAACAAACATTTTCGGCAACTAACAAGTAAACTTCAGGAATTCACCAGATGAGTACCTCTAATGCAGACGTAAAATTTAGTAAGTAAATTATAGAGAATTTCATATATTCTTATCAGTTCCTAACTCAAGCCAAGAGCTTAAAATATGATCACCAAGAAAAGCAAAGTAAATAACAATTTTACTAGGCAATCTGAACATGTAGTGCAAGAGCAAAAGTTCTATGGACCTGCACATGAGGCATTCTGTTTCCACATTCTATAAATCTGATTCTTCACCGCATTCTGTTGCCACATTCAACTATTGATTCTTATATCAGAGAAACATAGACATGAATAAGATACTTTATTCAAGAATGAAATTTTTTGTTTACTGAAGCAAAATAATGTAGATGAAATGATGTTGTACACTTACCATCCCAGAACGATTTCAATTTGATTACGTGTACCATCAGTTGTATTTGACAAAGCTGTTGATATAATGTCATTTGTAGTTGTTTCAATCACCACAGATGAAGATGGTACCGATATTTTGGCTGCAACTGAATCTGGTACTAATGGTATCAGCAGTTCAGATGGTGATTGTACTTGATCAGGTGCTGAACTTGACGTTGGCGACGATGTCACTGTATCTGCTATTCTTTTTCCAGAATATCTTTTTGGTCCCTCAACCCTAGGTGTCATATCTGCAATTTCAAGTATATATGTGGATAAAATAATAACATAATGATTGAATCATGGCTTCATCTATTTTTAACAAGAATAGATAATCAGTTGATATATCACTTCAAGAACAATATGGCTTCGAAAAATTTAAGGAACAAGTGTTAATCTAGGTAACAGATAGAATATAAACAATTCAAGCAATAAAATTATCCCTCACTCTTTAGAGCATAGATCCATATGTCTACTTCATATCACAAAACGAGACTAAGGGATACTTGTTCAAACAAAATAACCTAGAAAACTATTAAAACCAAATAGGTATATTGGTAAAAGAGAAATATAAAATCTAAGAGATCAGAAATTCAGAACTCTGTCAGCGAGAAACATGAAATCTGATTGCTCTTATATTAAACAGATTTGGGTACTTGGACTATTCACTGCAACTTTTATAGAACGCCTCTTCATCCTTATTTTCATCATTTGATTCTAATTCTGATTCATCTTGAAATTCTGTCTCATCATCTGAATCATAATCCTCGTCTCTTAAGTTTATGAATTCACCATTTGGATCATTTCTGACAATAGTTTCGTTGTCAAACACTACACCAAATCTTACACCATCTTCGTCACATTGGAATGGCTCTGCAACATCTGCTAAATGCAACAATGAAGATGACCCAAGCCTTCATTTTGCACACTGCCCACCAATCACTATTATCACGTCATAATCTAAGTAGCATCATACACTTGAGCCGCTTGCGCTACCAAATCAAATGGTTCATACTTCTTTAATTTCCTTTTGTGGTTGATATCAACAAGTTTATATTATGGGTGAACCTTTAATCCTACGTTTGGTGTGGGGTCAAACCATTCACATTTAAATAAAATAGTTCTTTTGATTAGTGTACTGCCCTTGTATCCAATTCAAAAATTTCAGTAAGCACTGCATTGTAGTCATTGTCATCTGCACTATAATTGGTTCCTTTCATGCAAATGCCACTGCTGTTAGATGCTCTAGAAAAACTATGACCTTTTATGTGAAATTTAAACCCATTGATATTATAACCGCTGTATGGCTTCACTGATCGACATGGACCTTCTGCAAGTGGCTTGATGAACTGATTATCTATGTGGACTCGGGCCTATTAAATGTTTTAAAAGAATTAAAATTTCCTATAAGTAATAAGTAAAGATGAAAATATAATGTACAAGTTCTGACATATGGTTGTGAACCATGCTGCAAAATCTTCATCAAGTTTTCTGTCCACTTCTTGGTCCGTGATTCATGGAAAATTTTGATGAAGCGAGTCAATAAAATTCCTTTAGATCAGATATAAGAGAAAGAATATATAAGTTTTTAGATTATTTTAATCTATAAATGAAAACAAAAGCTTGAAGTCTTACTCCACATATGGTTGCACCTCTTTGCAATTTAGTAAAACATAAATATGAGTTGCACTAAGTTCTTCTTCAATTAGATATCCGATTTAGCTCCCTAAATCCTCGACCCGAATAGGTGAATATAGAAAGATTATCATCATATCCATCTTGTTCACCCAAACCACCATCGTCATTCCGTGGCACTTTCCTATGCCTTGTGTAAACATGAGGCTCAAAGTAGTGTGAACAAAATGATGAAGCTTCCTCAACTATATGCGCATTGCATATGGATCCTTCAACGTGTGCCTTATTTCTCACATTAAGTTTATATTTTCGTAGAATTCTTACAATAGCACAAAAGCTCAAGGTGTTAGTCACTCATAATGATGAAAATGAAGTAATAAAATAGCCAGTATTATTTTTGATGATTAGGAACAAATAAAAGGAATGGCATATTGAGACTATTGTGCTATGAAATAGGTGACTTAACATTTACATACTTAGGAGTTCCTTTGCTACCCCAAGGATGATAGTATTGCAATAAAAATCCTTATGGATAAAACTACAGCAAGATCACTATTAGATGGCAAGAGAATTAGCACATGTCAGTAAGATTCAACTAATTAGAGTAGTACTATTTGGTGTCCAAGTAGATGGGTCACAATTGTTTTTACTAGCACAAGACGTCATTAAACTCATCAAAGTTGCTCTCTAAGAACTATTTGATGATAAATTAGACCAACATTACTAAAAGCAGAGTTGTAGCCTGGGACAAGGTGACTCTGCCTAGAGGTGCAGGAGGTTTGAATATTAACTTAAAGGCCTGGAATCAAGTTGCAGTCTACAAATGATTGTGGTTATTGAGTCAAAACAAGGAAAAAATAAACAATGGATCAATTACGTCCAAAGACTAGCTGATATGAAAGTGACTAATATGCTTCTTGAATGATAAGAAAGATGTGTCATATGTGCAAGTTTTCACAGACTATCATTTACAATAGACAAGCAGATCATATGGGGCAACTTTAAGAGGCGTTATAGAAGACAATTTTTTGAGAAATCTTGCATTTCCTAACACTTCAAGTTGTGAAGACTAACCTATGCATCTATTGAAGAAGTAACAGGAGGTAATTTGAGTTTTTCAGTTCTCTTTAATTAGAGATATTACTTTTAGATTAGAGATACTAATTAGGATTGACATAAGGATTGTAAGATTGTTTAGGCATTGTGTGAGAAGGAAAGGTTGTTCGTTGGTTCCTGCCTAAACTTTGTATTGTTGTTGATTAATAAAATAAGTTTGATTGCTAAAAAATAAAGTACTTAACTATATAAATGATATCTTACCTCTCAAATGGATACATCCTCAGATATTGAACTGGACCAGCAAGCATTGCTTCGTAAGCGAGATGAATGGGGAGATGCTCCACTGAATCAAAGAATCTAGGGGGGAATATATACTCTAATTTACAAAGTATTTTAAGTATTTATTGCTAAAGTCATATAATATACTCTTCATGAATTACTGTTGAAGTGATATCCCTAAAACAAATAGAGCTAATCTCAGTAAGTGCTTCCCATACCTTTTTTGGTAATAGCTCACGGAATGCTATAGGTGACAATCTTTTCATGAATATGTGACAATCGTGGCTTTTCATATAAAATAACTTGTGTTTTTTCGTGTCCACACACCTTCCTGTATTTGAGACATATCCATCTAGAAATTTCAGATTTTTCACCCATTCACACGATAATTGTTTTGACTCCTCTTTTAATGTGTAAATAACTTTCGGGTATTTGCCATCAAGAACATGTAATTCAGGGCATCGAAAGAATTCCTTCAACTCTTCTCTAGATTTGGGGTTATCTTTTGTTTTACCATCGACATCTAACACTGTGTTGAACACATTCTCACAGAAGTTCGTCTCAATATGCATTATATCTAGTTTATGCTCGAATGCGATTGGTACTCCAGTATGGCAAATTCCAAAATATGCTTCTCTTTGTCCAACCAGAAAACTTACTAATCCGACAATTAATAATATTAGCCCCAATATCTATTACCTTTTTAAGTCCTAATTATTCTATCTCGTTTAAAACATCTTCACCTGACCGTAATGGAGGAGGTTTTGTAGTTACTACTTTTCTTTCTAAATGAGCTCTTATCTTTTCTGTATGACTGATTGAGTGGCAGGAACTTACGATGACTGTCAAACCAGGACTGCTTACCACCTTTCATCAAAGTAAAAGCATCAGAATTCTCCATACAATATGGACATGCTAGCCTGCCTACTGTACTACATCCACACAACATCGAATATGCAGGGACGTCACCAATCGTCCACATCAAAGAAGCTCACATTTTAAAATTTTGCTTCTTAGATAAATCATATGTGTCAACACCTATACTCTACATATTCTTTAATTCGACAATCAAAGGCTACAAGAAAACATCTATCTACTGCTTAGGATTTTTGACCCTGGAACAATAACTGACAAAAATAAATAGGGGTCTTTCATGAACATCCAAGGAGGCAAGTTGTTCGGTGTCATAATCATTGGCCAAGATGAATATTGTTCCCTTATTTGTCTAAATGGTTGAAATCCATCCGTGCATAGGCCCAATCTAGCATTACAAGTTTCCTCTGAAAAAGATGGATGCATATTATCAAAATGCTTCCATGCGGTGCATCTTAACAGTGATGCATCACACCGTCCTCTACTTCATGCTCAGCATGCCATCGCATGTGAGAAGCAGCTGCTTCAGAAGCATACAATTATTGCAGCCGTGGAGTAATACGAAAGTAATACATCTGTTTCAATGGTACAAACTTTTATTTTAGATGCAGATCTTTGACCAGTAGGCTTTTACTTGGGATGACTACAAAACTTGCAATTTACAAGTTCACCATCCTCACCCTAGTAAATCAAGTAGGCATTGACATAAGTATGAATTTTTTCAACTAGCATATTCATTCCCCTCATTAACCTTTTAGTTTCACAGAAATTCTTTGGCATTACATTATCAGGTGGAATCATCTCATTCACATATTGGAAAATATCATCAAAACATCTTTCAGAGAGATGGTGTTCAGCCTTGATATGTAACAAAAGTGTAGTAGCTGATAATTTTGAATGTGTTTCCCAACCAGGCCATACTTCTTGATTTGTAGAATCAATTGTCTCATAAAAATTTTGTGCATCAGGATTAGGTTATTCTTCCATATCATTTGAAACAAATGCGTCATAAGCAATAACATGAACCATTCTATGATATGACATAGTTGGTCCAGATCATCAAATGCACTAACATTCACTGGTAGGTTATTCATAGTATGATCCCAGTTGTGTATCCTTTCATCTTGATCCATATTTTTCACAACATCATTTCCCTCTGTGCAGGTGACATATATGATATCCCAGTAAAAAACCATATCTTAATAAATACGCATGGATAGTATGAACATTTCTAAATTTTTTATTTTGACATTTCTTTTAATTACATGGGCACCATCTGTCACGCCCAAAGTCCCATTAAGGCGGACTGACACCCGTTGCCAATAAGGCCCGAGAGAACCAACCTATATCTATACGCTTTTTATACATGTTATGCAGGATTTGTACATTTAACATGCTTTTAAGAAAGTAGACAGTAATAACAAGCCAAAAGAAAATGCATATGGCTAGGCCGTTGGGCCCATGGTGTCTAAAGTACAAGACATGACCATACTTTAATTTACATAGTCCACAAATCCTCGAGATAAGGAAAAATATCTGATAAGGGTTGGTACAGGCCCCGCTTTGGCTAACTATTCAATACAAAAAAGATATAAGCTCTACACACACAAAGCTTCGACGTAACCTGGATCTTGGTAACAACAGCTAGATATCCTATACTCCTACTAGGGAGATCTACTATCACCTATACCTGCAGCATGAAATGCAGGTCCCCCATAAGGGTCTTCAGTAAGAGATAATTTACTGAGTATGTATGTTAGGAAATACTTTACATGAAGTAACAACGCAACGAAACTATACCCTGGTGTAGAATAAGAGACCACCCTTAGTTATACTGTCAAATCATGTACTTTATGTTCTTTTTATTACTTTACCTTTACTGTATAATCTGGCACAATATGTAATACAAATGACTAGCTGATCAGTGGTAAATCTATATTGACATCGACCCTGGCTAGGCTTTTCCTTTAATCCCTTGGGCTACCCCCCGTGATAGAATCGACCCTGGCTAGGTGATTCTTCCACCTCTTGGGTTACCACCCATCAACAAGCAATATACTTTACTTTATCTTTCAATTACCTTTGAGATGATTCTTTTGGGGGTCATAATATTGGAGTTGTAGGGCTGTAGATACAACATATGACATATAAATAATCACAAAAGACAACACTGCAATGAAAGGAATAAATTACACAAATAATGAAATGCATAGGAGGTAGAACAACACGTGAACTTTATTTAGTACAACGAATTCATGTATCTTGGTATCCAAGTATGTATGCAGATTTAAAGGTGACTATGTATGGGAGCATATGAACATGTGAAAGAGTGGAGACACGGTTAATAGTTTTGTCAGAGCTGGTAAGTGCCTTTATGTGCAAAAGAGGGATCCATGTTTCATGCCAAATAATACGAAATCAAGTAGCCTTATATACCTTGCTGTACGACCTCGCAATTACCTAAAGATAACCTTTCCTTCCTCAAAATATTTATCTATAACATAGTAGGTAATAAAATTAGAATTAGCAGCCAATAGATACATCTTGGCAGCCCAATCTCATAAAAAAAATAATATAAGGGCAGCAAGCGGGTATTTATAAACCCAAGCATATTCTTTCAACCTTTCCTCCACTAAAAGTATTTTGTAATACAAATCCTTATATACCAATCATGTGCAGCCATTTTTCTGGTTCCATAACAGTCTTACAACAGCCCACAAAGCACAACACACAACAATTCTACGCAACATACAAATAAGTGGCATAACATTATATCCCTTTGCTACATTACGACATTGACGATTCCAAAGCTTTACCAACTTCAACCAAACTATTCCCAAAACATTTATGCATACAAACTACCCTAAAACAGTTCAAAAACAGTCCTCAATGTAAGTGGAGGGCGTGAGACCATAGCCCCAAATCAATCAGCCCACAAGCTCCTATTACGAGCATAATTAGGATATTACACAAGAACTTACTTTTGCGGACTGTAAAAATGGTGAAGTAGCCTTTATACATTATTATAGTACCAATAATCATTAAGAACAGTATCCTACCTTCTTAATCAATCCAACCAAAAAGATAAAAGCTTTCAAATAAACAAGAAAAATGTACAACAATTTTTGGAACACATTCTGTCCAACAATTTCAGCATAGACATAACCAACATAGTCTCTTGTTTTGCATAAGAAAACCATACTAAACACACAACTATAATGACTTACCTTTACCCTCAAGGTTGAGGGCCTCCTTAAGAATCCTAAAAGCTCCTTTTGGCTGATTTAAAAAGTTGAGAAGTGTAGGGAGAAAGCCTAAAGGAAATCTGATTTTTTTTTCAAGTTGAATGACTTGAGTGAGTTGATTTTAAGTCTCTTTTAAAGGATCACTTGGCTGACTTAACTTTATAATTTTAAGCCTTATTTCATTAAGAAATTAAAGTACAATTTTGCTCCTTTCACTTGGTCCTTATTAGGTTCAAATTGGTTGGGCCTTTGTTGCCTATTTTGTTTCCTTTTTCTTAGTTTTGGCCTAACTCACCAATTGAGTTTTGTTGTACTTGGGACCTTTCTCTATTATTATTGGTCTGAAAATATAGTTTATTTGTGATTCTAAAACATGGGCTAAAGTTACACCCTTAACATGAACTTTATTCGTAATCGGACTTCGACAAATTCAACGTCGGGCCTCGTCTCCGTTTAGCTAGCTAATTTAAGTTAAGCAAGTAGGTGACTCACCTGCTAGCTTCTTAAGTCCTACAAGAATCTAAATTTTCTCACTTTGTTTAGGGCTGTGATCTCCTCGATTTGACATAAAACATGTATATACTCGACCCACTTAAGCTTTAGACGCACATATCGCCCTATAACATAAGATTCAAGCACTTTTAAAAATGGGCTCTAATTGGAGCAAAACATATCATGTTTCATTTGCATAGTACCAGTATTGTAAGATGTGGGATGTTACATCCTCCCCCATTAGGAACATTCATCCTTGAATATTATCATAATTGGATAGCTTAACCAAGTTTACTTACGCAAACTTTTGACAATACAATAAATATTCAATCACACGTGCCTATTATGGACCCCAATTCTAGATGTTGGACTTCCTCTTTAACTTCAAATAAGTAAGGGTATTTTGATTTCATCGCATCCTCAGCCTCCCATCTTATTTCTTCTACTTGCTGGTTTCTCCAAAGTACTTTTACTGAAGCTATTTCTTTATTCCTTAGCTTGTTAACTTGACAATCTAGAATAGCAATAGGTACCTATTCATATGTGAGATCTCCTGTAACCTGCACATCCTCAATAGGAGTGATACAAGATGGGTCACATATGCATTTTCGAAGCATTGAGACATGAAAAATTGGATGAACCATTGAAAGCTCTTGGGGTAGCTCTAGTTCATATGTAACCTGCCCGAACCTCTTAATAATCTGATATGGCCCTATGTAATGTGAGCTTAGTTTTCCTTTCTTACCAAACCTCACAACCCCTTTCATTGGAGACACCTTTAAAAATACCCAATCCCCTACTGAGAATTCTAATACTCTCCTTCTAGCATATGCATATGATTTGTGATAACATTGGGATGTTTCAAGCAGCTGTTGTATTACCTTAACTTTTTCCATGGCTTATTGTACTACATATGGCCCAAGCAAGGTGGTTTCACACACTTCAAACCATTCAATTGGCGACCTACATTTTCTTCCATACAAAGCTTCGTAAGGTGCAATCTTGATACTCGCGTGGTAGCTATTATTATAGGTAAATTCAATAAATGGCAAATGGTCCACCCAACTACCTTTAAAGTCCAATGCATAAGCTCGAAACATATCTTCAAGTGTTTGAATGGTGTGTTCTGGTTGACCGTCTGTTTGAGGGTGGAAAGGTGTACTCATATTCACTTGCATCTCTAAACTTCTTTGTAAGGACTTCCAAAACTTTACAGTGAATTGAGCTCCTTGGTCAGATATAATGGAGATTGGAACTCTGTGTAGCCTGAGTATCTCTTTGAGGTATAGCTTGGCATACTCTTCAGTTGTATAATCACTCCTGACTAGCACGACGTGTGCTGACTTTGTGACTCTCCCAACTATTACCCATATGGAGTCAAACTTTTGAAATGAGCGAGGCAACTCGATAACAAAATCCATATTGATCATATCCCACTTCCATGTTAGAAGTTCTATACACTGCATATAACCTCCTAGCTTTTGGTGTTCTACTTTTACTTATTGGCAATTTCGACATTGAGCCACAAATTCTACAAGGTCCATTTTCATGCCTCCTCACCAAAACCTTCCCTTCAGGTCATGGTTCATCTTAGTTGATCCTGGATAGATGGAATATCAAGAATGATTGGCTTCATCAATTACCCTCTTTCTTTATCCATTAAAATTAGGCACACATAATCTATTTTTATAGTAAAGTACTCTATTTTGTATAAGGTCAAAGCCCTTTATTGTACCCTGACTTACCTTTTCCTTAAGCTGTTGTAGAAAGGATCCTCGAATTATTTTTCTTTCACCTCCATTACCAACGAAGACTTTACGACATTATGCACAATAATCCCTTCCTTTGGAGTTGCAATAAGGCGAACTGCCAAACTGGCTAGCTAATGTAGATCCTTGGCCACTACTTGACTTACCATAGTTTGGTCACTAGTATTCATGATTGCCTTACGAATCAGAGCATCGGCTGCCACATTTGCCTTCCCTGGATGGTATAGTATATCAATATCACAATCCTTTATTAGCTCTAGCCATCTCCGCTATCTCAAGTTTAGGTCTTTCTGCTTAAAGATATATTGTAAACTCTTATGATCAGTGTATATGTCAATGTGAACCTCGTACAAATAATGGCGCTATATTTTTAGAGCAAACACAATCACTGCTAGCTCAAGATCATGAGTTGGGTAGTTTTTCTCATGTGGTCGTAGTTGTCTAGATACATAAGCAATTACCATACCATGTTGTGTCAGTATAAAGCCTAAGCCAACTCGTGAAGCATCGCAATACATTGATACCCCTAAGTGCCTTCTGGAAGTGCTAGCACAGGTGCAGAAGTTAGCTTATTTTTCAGCTCCTGGAAGATCCTTTCACATGCATCATTCCATTGGAAATTGGTTGCCTTATCTGTCAACTTTGTTAAGGGTGCAGAAATAGAAGAAAAACCTTCAGATCG